>CAJDSM010000430.1:29306-48776 GCA_903981925.1 Ostrea lurida
ATTACCAACAAATTACTGACCAAAACCACGAATGTTAGTAATCAAAGAATTACTGAACAAAACCACGAACTCTAGTAAAACAGACAATTACTGACCAAAACCACGAAATCTATAGACCAACGAATTACTGACCAAAACCACAAAATCTAGTGAATCAACGAAAATACTGACCAAACCACGAAATCTAAGTGACCAACGAATTACTGACCAAACACCACGAATCTAAGTGACCAACGAATACTGACCAAAACCACCGAAATCAAATAATCAACGAATACTGACCAAAACCACGAAATCAAATAATCAACGAATTACTGACCAAAAAGCACGAAATCTATGATGCAACAAATACTAGTAACTGAACAAAATCACGAAATCAAGTAATCAACGAATAACTGAACAAAACACGAAATCTAGTATATGTAATCAACGAATTACTGGGAAAAAATGCATGAAATCTAGTAGCCAACGAATTACTGAACAAGACTACGGAAATTACTGATCAACTGACCAAGAAATCATAAAAGACCAAGAAATCAAACAATCACCGAAGTTTACATTTTTTCAAGGTAAATAAGAAAGACAAACTCCAAGGATTTATGCACCAACAAAATTGTGTAATTTTAATGTTCCGAAAATGAATAAAACCACAGTATTTTGTGTGCTGTATTCTTTTAAAACTGATGCAAGCTGTTTACAACTCAGCCAGCCACTACATTTAGTGTATCCATAAACAAAATAGAATGTTTTACATATTTTCCTGTTCCTTCTTCCTTCAGCATATAGATTTACGTGAAACATAATATAAAGCTATTTTCATGAATATCAATTGTTATTTGAGTAGGGTATACCACAAAAGCATCATTAAAAAGAATGCTTTTTTATGTTTTTCAAAAGAAACAATTTGTCGACTCAAGCTTGACATAGCTCCGGGATTTTTTTTTCTTTTCACCTGATATGTTTCAAAATACACGTAAATGGCATTTAACTATATCGAAAACTGATCAATTATTCCCCAGCTGATAATGGTACAGGTGTTACATTTATAATGAGGACGGGGGTCAGAATTACATAGCAAGCTGGGAATGGTATGGTTTACACTAAATCAACAGGTAAACAAGCATCAGTAATCAAATGCGACGGAACCCATCGCCAGAAAATTATTTAGATAATACATGTATAATATGCAGAACAAAAATGTCAGTGATCGATTATATAATATTTGTAAATATTTATTTTATAGTGATATACTGAGAGCAAACGGGTTAGAGAAAAAGAAATTATGTAATAAGATTTGTGTGTTTCATGCTAAAAATATATAAATCATAAATTCCATAGGAAATCTTTCACAGATGTGTTATTAGAAATTTGATAGCTGCGTATGTATTTCAAATGATGCCGATTACCTGATCTTTCAACCACAGTACGAATCCATTGCAATGACAACAGAGTGGCGTTAAAAAATTCAATCAATATACATGTATATGTACCTGTAACCCATTTATGATTTTTGTTGTAGTGTAGTTTAACTTTGGGGCCATTGTTCTATTCTCCTGATCAACAGGTAAATTCTTGATTTAGAGATGAAACGCAAAAAACTGGTCATGTCACTTTTTAATAAGAAAGTCCTACTAGTGAATGAGGGGAGATAGGAAGGAAAAGGTCTGGTGAATGAGGGAAATCGAGGAAAAGGTCTGGTGAATGAGGGGAAATAGGAAAGGTCTGGTGAATGAGGGAAATAGGAAAAGGTTTGTGGTGAATGAGGGGAAATAGGAAAAGGTCTAGTGAATGAGGGAAATAGGAAAAGGTTTGGTGAATGAGGGAAATGGAAAAGGTCAGGTGAATGAGGGGAATAGGAAAAGGTCTGGTGAATGAGGGAAATAGGAAAAGGTCTGGTGAATGAGGGAATAGGAAATG
Source organism: Ostrea lurida (assembly GCA_903981925.1). Taxonomy (NCBI): domain Eukaryota; kingdom Metazoa; phylum Mollusca; class Bivalvia; order Ostreida; family Ostreidae; genus Ostrea; species Ostrea lurida. Next base: position 31,224 of record CAJDSM010000430.1, read on the forward strand.
GTCTGGTGAATGAGGGAAAATAGGAAAAGGTCTGGTGAATGAGGGAAATAGGAAAAGGTCTGGTGAATGAGGGAAATAGGAAAAGGTCTGGTGAATGAGGGGAAATAAGGAAAAGGTTTGGTGAATGAGGGAAATAGGAAAAGGTTTGGTGAATGAGGGAAATGGAAAAGGTCAGGTGAATGAGGGGAAATGAAAAGGTCTGGTGATGAGGGAAATAGGAAATGGTCTGGTGAATGAGGGAAATAGGAAAAGGTCTGGTGAATGAGGGGAAATAGGAAAAGGTTTGGTGAATGAGGGAAATAGGAAAAGGTTTGGTGAATGAGGGAAATAGGAAAGGTCTGGTGAATGAGGGAAATAGGAAATGGTCTGGTAAATGAGAGAAATAGGAAAAGGTCAGGTAAATGAGGGGAAATAGGAAAAGGTCTGGTAATGAGGGGAAATAGGAAATGGTCTGGTGAATGAGGGGAAATAGGAAAAGGTCTGGTGAATGAAGGGAAATAGGAAAAGGTCTGGTGAATGAGGGAAATAGGAAAAGGTCTGGTGAATGAGGGAAATAGGGAAAGGTCTGGTGATGAGGGGAAATAGGAAAAGGTCAGGTGAATGAGGGAAATAGGAAAAGGTCTGGTGAATGAGGGAAATAGGGAAAGGTCTGGTGAATGAGGGAAATAGGAAAAGGTCTGGTGAATGAGGGAAATATGAAAAGGTCTGGTGAATGAGGGAAATAGGAAATGGTCTGGTGAATGAGGGAAATAGGAAAAGGTCTGGTGATTGAGGGAAAATAGGAAAAGGTCTGGTGAATGAGGGGAAATAGGAAAAGGTCAGGTGAATGAGGGGAATAGGAAATGGTCTGGTGAATGAGGAAAATAGGAAAAGGTCTGTTGAATGAGGGGAAATAGGAAATGGTCTGGTGAATGAGGGAATAGGAAAAGGTCAGGTGAATGGGGGGAATAGGGAAAGGTCAGGTGAATGAGGGGAATAGGAAAAGGTCTGTGAATGAGGGAAATAGGAAATGGTCTGGTGAATGAGGGAAATAGGAAAAGGTCAGGTGAATGAGGGGAAATAGGAAATGGGTCTGGTGAATGAGGGGAATAGGAAAAGGGTCTGGTGAATGAGGGAAAATAGGAAAGGTCTGGTGAATGAGGGAATAGGAAATGGTCTGTGTGAATGAGGGGAAATGGAAAAGGTCAGGTGAATGAGGGGAAATAGGAAAAGGTCTGGTGAATGAGGGGAAAAAGGAAAAGGTCAGGTGAATGAGGGGGAAAAAGGAAAGGTCAGGTGAATGAGGGGAAATAGGAAAAGGTCAGGTGAATGGGGAAATAGGAAAAGGTCTGGTGAATGAGGAAATATAGGGAAAGGTCAGGTGAATGAGGGGAATAGGAAATGGTGCTGTGAATGAGGGGAAATAGGAAAAGGTCAGGTGAATGGGGGACAATAGGAAAAGGTCTGGTGAATGAGGGGAAATAGGAAAAGGTCTGGTGAATGAGGGAAATAGGAAAAGGGGAAATAGGGAAATGGTAAAGTGAATGAGGGAAATAGAGGGGAAATAGGAAAGTCTGGTGAATGAGGGAATAGGAAAATGGTCTGGGAATGAGGGAATAGGAAAAAGGGGAATAGAAATGGTCAGGTGAATGAAGGGAAATAGGAAAAGGTCTGGTGAATGAGGGAAATAGGAAAAGGTCTGTGATGAGGGATATAGGAAGAGTGCGTGAAGAGGAATAGGAAAAGGTCTGGTGAATGAGGGAAATAGAAAAGGTCTGGTGAATGAGGGGAATAAGAAAAAGGTCTGGTGAATGAGGGGAATAGGAAAAGGTCTGGTGAATGAGGGGAAATAGAAAAAGGTCTGGTGAAGGAATAAAGGATGAAAGGGAAATAGGAAATGGTCAGGTGAATGAGGGGAAAATAGGAAAGGTCTGGTGAATGAGGAAATAGGAATGGTCTGGTGAATGAGGGGAATAGGAAAAGGGGAATAGGAAATGGTCTGGTGAATGAGGGAAATAGGAAAAGGTTTGGTGAATGAGGGAAAATAGGAAAAGTTCTGGTGAATGAGGGAAATAGGAAAAGGTCTGTGTGAATGAGGGAAATAGGAAAAGGTCTGGTGAATGAGGGAAATAGGAAAGGTCAGGTGAATGAGGGGAATAGGAAATGGTCTGGTGAATGAGGGAAATAGGAAAAGGGTCTGGTGAATGAGGGATAGGAAATGGTCTGGTGAATGAGGGGAATAGGAAAAGGTCAGGTGAATGGGGGAAATATGAAAAGGTTCTGTGGTGAAATGAGGGGAATAGGAAAGGTCTGGTGAATGAGGGAAATAGGAAAAGGTCTGGTGAATGAGGGAATAGGAAAGGTCTGGTTGAATGAGGGGAATAATCCGAGTCATTTGTTCCAACCTCATGCAGTAAGTCTTGTGTATATTTCGCTCTATGAGATTGCGCTCTGTCACATATAAAAATTTCTGAATTTGGTCATCCAATTGAATTTGACCCGTGGGGATTCGGGTTGGAATAGGTCCTCAGCGTCCCCTTTCGTGTCGTAAGAGGCGACTGAATGGCGCGGTCATTCGGAAGAGACCGCAAAAACCGAGGCCCCGTGTCACAGCAGTTGTGGCAAGATAAAGATCCCTCCCTGCTCAAAGGCCCTGAGTGCCGAGCATAGGCCTAAATTTTGCAGCCCTTCACCGGTATTGGTGACGTCTCCATATGAGTGAAATATTTTCGATGGGACGTAAAACAATAAATAATCAATTAATCAATCAATCCAATTGAATTTTAAATTATTTATGGAATATCTGAAAAAATGTTTTATATGTACTCGCTCTGCGTTCACTTCCAAATCTGAGCAATAACACCGATATCTAATTGACCTTGAGGAACTGAAACGCGGGGGGGGGGGGGGGGAGGCTTCCTCCGCTGTCCTTCCTGGTTTGACTCTTATAAGACTCTGTTTAACAAACTAGACTCGATGACCATAAACCGAGGCTAGACACACCGGATTACATAAGTACACCCTTGACTTGCTAAACTCGAATAAATGCGTATACTTTATTGGCATTTAGAATGATACTCAAAGTAAAATCTTAGCATGCATTTTATTGACTTATAGATAATAAGATATTACGGATAAAGTCAATTTGAGAATTGGACCAGCGGTTATTTTCATTTTATGGCTATTCTATATATAGATACATCTGAAGTACTCCACTCACACTATTTCTGAAATATTTTCGCATATTTGCAAACGTCTCTCTTTGACATGAAATATGTTGAAAACACGGGAAATACGACCAACATAGCATAGCATTATTACGGAGTGCATAAGGGTCACTGACGCACTTGAAACCATTTTCTAAATAAGCTATTTCCTTAAGACAAGTACTTATAATACTCTACATGTAGTAGAGCGTAAAAAGGCATTGCTGTTTACTTTCTACTGCAGGTATTTTAACATAAGTATTAAACAATTTATTAATTAATCCAGGAAGTGGATTATATTCTTTTTTTTCCACAAATGCCTATGTTTTTGATACATGTGTGAAATCTTATAATAACCCAAGAGCAAGAGGATGCAAGTGTCACCACTGACAACTGTAGGAATGTCGATCTTTGAAGGATTTATAATGTTGTAGGTGGTCAGACTCTGTGGGACCCGGATCTTGTGCCCCCTACCTCGTTGAAAATGTCGAATTCGGCGGAGATTAACTTTACACATGATAAAGAAATATGATTGGTAAATATCCTAAAGTTTGACTCAATAGTGTTCCTGGCGACAGGACTTCTCAATGGGTTTTTATAATTGTGCAGGTTTGGGTTTTTTTTTTATCTGGGTCATGGCAAGAAGTTCACTCTGGAATTTAAAAACTAGAATACTGACACCCGACATTCAGCTGTACAATATGACTTGTTCTAAAGGTCAAAACCCACCATCGGGGTTGACGTAATCTTTCAATCTCTTACACAGAGTTGTCGGTCCTTATCCTCTCCTTACATCTCTGTCAACTCCCGTTTTACAAGATTTTTGTAAAAACATTGAAAGAATGGAGAAAATACTACTTGTGGTGTTCGTTATATTGTAAAATATTAAAAAGAAAATAATCAAACAACTTATTTGTTATTTTGGTCTTATAAGTTTTAATTTTTAAACTTTTGTTACAAAACTATTTTGCGTTTAAAACGTTTAAAAAAAGTTTTAGGCCAAATATAACAAATAAGTTATTTGATTATTTTTCTTTTTTAATATTTTACAAAGTAATGAACACTCACAAGTAGTGTTTTTCCATTCTTTCAGTGTTTTTACAAAATCTTGTAAAACGGGAGTTGACAAAGATGTAATCGGGAGAGATAAGGACCGACAACTCCGTGTAAGAGAATGGTAATCTTTGACAAAATATCCTTAAAATAAAACCTTAACATAGCGGGATACAAAAGATCAACGTGAACTTCTTTGATGGTGTTCCGAATGGCATTAAAATGAATCATTGGTTGGCATATTGTGAGGTCGAAAAATTGTCATGTTTGTAATTCTAACATTTTTGAAGTTCATCGAAATCCAATTTCTGCTTCATCATTGAGTGCATTTGTTCCTTAGAAATGATTTACATCTGTCATGTTTGAAAGTCAACATAAATCTATATTCGCTATGTAGTATCAACGCCTGCACGTTTTGCTCTTTGTTGAGGTCGAAGGACGTATCCGCAGCTCTTCGCCATTCTGAGAACAAGTAAACATATTGAAAGACAAGACAAATACTGCGCCAAGATAATGCATTTTTTCTCGCTTAATATCTAGTAACTGAGAACTACTTGTGATACTCTTAACGTCCAAAGTGTCGATTGCTTTTCTGAAGGAGAGTAACCCAGAGACGAACAAACCTTCACCACTTCCTCGTTCCTACAGGCGACACAAATAATGAATCGCTAACCCTTAACCCAAAAAGTCACACACATTCCTATCTATGCCCCAGGAAAACAAATTCCACCCCCTTGCAGGATGAACATGTCCCTATCTCTTATCCTTAGAGGATACTATCAGTTCTAAGTCATTCTTAGAGAAAACTAAATTTCTCAAAATATACCGACCGGTCGCGGTGGCTCAGTGGTGGAGCTCTCGCCTCGTGATCGGGAGCGCGTGCGTTCCTAAAGGATACACGCATTCCTAGAGGACGCACGCATTACTAGGATGTACACATTCCTTCAGAATACACACATTCTTAGTGGATGTACACAGTCCGAAACAGTGGCGGATCCAGAATTTGTTGAAAGGATGGACCGGTCCTTTGAAAGAAGGGGCCAATAGGTAAGAGGTCTGGGATGAACCCTAAGTGGTGGCTCATGGGGCGAAGGTTTATGGGCATTTAAAGTTATGTATAGGGGTATATTAGCTATACTTCTATATATAATATTAATTCTGGTCACGAAAAGGTGGTGGGGGGGCTTGGCCCCTCTCTAAATTTGCCTATGCTCAGTGGCGGATTTAGAAGGGGGGCCGGGTCCCCCCCCCTTTGGTGACCAAACTTGATTATTATGTATAAATATACAGCTAAATTAACCTCTAAAAGTAACTCTAAAAGCTCTAAAACCCGAGGGCTTCCGGGGGCTTCGCTCCCTGGGTCCCCACTTTGGCTTCGTCCCAGATCTTAAGTATATTGGCTCCTTTTTCAACGAACCGCCCCCCCCTCCCCCTTTCGACAAATCCTGGATCCGCCACTGATGCTAGAGAATGTACATATCCCTCGATCCTGCCATATAACGACAGCACAGCGGTAGCTAATGCATTTAGACACAGAGAGATACAGCGACTACCCACAGATTTCATAATATAAAAGATAACTGTAAATTATTCGATAGCTATACATTTTTCACCGCTATGAATTAATAACCATACACGCAGATAATGATTCAACATATTATATATTTCTATTATAAAAGTAACCACAAATACTTCTGAATAATGATACAAGGTTGATTTTTTTCTTTTCTTTTTTTCTTGTGGCGAGAAGAAATAGATATGATTACAAAGTTCGCATATTCACAGATGTTGAAAGTGTCAGGAAAGATATTAAATTTTATCTTTACTGCAATCCGGAGATAAAGTGGAACGATTGCATTGCAGTAAGTAGAGAAATGCACACCTGAAGGCAGAAAACAATGTGCAAGTTACATGTACCTGTTTTACCAATGCCTCGTTTACATTTGTTTACCGTCATCAACACTCTCCAGAAAAAAATGCAGATTTTTCTATCTCATTTGGCTTTTGATTGTGTATTATTATGCGTTACTCCCGTGGGAATCCCAGTTAGAATAGATATCCTTGCTTGTCGTAAGAGGCGACTAAAGGGGAGGAAACCGAGGCCCCGTGTCACAGCAGGTGTGCGCACGATAAGATCCTCCCTGCTCAAAGGCCTTAAGCGACGTAACATATAGGCCTACATTTTTGCAGCCTTCACCGGCAAAAGTGACGTCTCCATATGAAGCGGGACGTTAAGCAAAACACATCAATCAAATCATTAAAAAATAAACGGAAACTAGGAAGAGAGACCTACGGGCACCTGCTCGTCACCTAGGAGAATCTGGTCAGGGAAAATCAGGCAAAGGAACAAGTTCAACAAGGCTCCCATGAAGTAATCAGTATGTGCAATATAAACCCTACCTTTATCTTCCCCGAGGTGTATCAGAATACATTTATAAAAGATACGACTTATTGCTCAACACGCCCTACACTACAGCAGGGGGTGAAAGTGATGTCACTGCCCTGAATTGTATGTAATATTTGGAATGACGATCTACCAAGGCCATTTATTAAAGGCCTTATTATGTAACTGACTTAATATTGCTAAGGTATTTACCTCATTACTGCAATAAACCGATAACGGTAAGAATTGCTAGATACGACTCCGAGACGTTGATATGGACAAGGTAAACGTTCGCCGATATCGTTAGCGACAAAGATAAAAGAATTACCATTCTTTCTGAAAATAATTTCCGATTACACAGCTTGTTCAGCGAAAAAAAAATTGCATCGGTTCCACACTACCTTCAACACTAATAAACCTACTTTCAACACTAATAGTAGAGAGCGAAAGTGTAGTTGGTAATGCTGGCTGCCACGGGGGATGATTGTAGGAGACTAGTGTTTAGATTAAAAGTTAACATCTATTTACATTTAAATTGGAAAGATCGGGCAGGTGGTTTGATTCACAAATGCAAAAAATAAAAAATTGAAAAATTGAAAAAAAAAAATAAATGTCACTCGCAAAATATATCTGTCAACCAATTCTTATTTGGTGTTCTCACATGATGTGGTGACCCTTGATACGGCTCCTACAATGTATTTGATGTGTAATATATTCAATTGTATATGTAATAATGAAGCAACCAAAGTAGCGAAGGATAGTTCAAAATGGAGGGGACTTAATTGTTCACGGCCCTATTCTCCACATGGAGAGACGGAAATAAATAGATAAGTAACAATGTACTCTAAATCAAACTATTATATAAATTACATGAAATTCATGCCACATGCTCTTTTAATCGAAATACACAATTTTTTAATTGATAGTTTTTGCATGAAATTCGTAAAACTAATTTATTTACTTTTAGACCATATATATGTATATTATATCCTAAAAAATTATTCAATTAAAAATGGAATTTGGTGTAATGACCATTTTCGCACAAGAAGTTTATTTTTCAAAACCTTACACAGTATTCCAAATGTGGAGGCTTCATATTATGTTCCAGATATTGAAACTAAAAAGAGAGTAAGAAAATCGGCAAAAATTTCTTTGAAGATATTTGAACACGACTGATTGAACTTGACCGGCTTTAGATACCGCACGCATCATTTGAACCAGACGGAATATTTGCTGATAAGGCAAACTCACACTATCATCCCTAGTTTCACGAAATTCTTCCTTGATTCAAATCACATTTAATCCATCATCATCATGAAAAGAAATTATGCAATATATTCATGAATATATTGGGTTTTTTTTCTCCTCACACTATTCATCAAATCGACCTACCTGCAGTGATGTGACGTCACTTCTGACCACCTGACCGGTGTGGGAATAAGGTCCATTCTATCATCTTCAGAACAATCCATCATTATAGAAAGGGTGTGAATTATGTCACAAAACTTTTTAAGTTATTCCTCAAGGTATTTAAATTAGATCGCGTTACATGACCATCACATTAGTTCTCGGCAATCACTACTCTGTACCTAGTTTGTCAATAACAACGCTTCACTATTGTCAATAGGTGGCGATCTTCACATCCCACAAGAAACTAATTCCTGTATGTGAATTTCTTTTTACCTTAAAAATATTTTGGTGTTTTTTTTTTTTTTTTTCTCGATTCTTGGACTACTCTGATTCCACTTAATGCATTCACTTAACAGCCCCAATAATGTTAATTTCTTCCGTTTTTACTTACAGCCTTGCAAGACTCTTCAACAATCTGCAAGAAAATAAACCACAAAATGTCAAATTTAATACGTTGTTTTTTTTACAAATATGAAAAGAGATGTAAAAATTTCTTTGCATAATAACTCGTTAATAAGTGCATTTCTGTCTATCACTTTGGTTCGAATTAATGGCGTCTTGTGGCACTTTTCGTTGCATTTTTCGTCACCGACTGACGGCCCCCGAGTGAACAGAGCGTTATTAATGCGGCGAGTGACACAACCAATTTAATCCGCTATCGTCTCTGCATGCACTCAATGATTTTCAGGATAACTAAATTAAAGGATTATATGTAATGTCACGGGAAAAAATGGGTATGTCCGAAGATGATATTACTGAAGTCCATTACTATGAATTCCTTTTGAATACCGAGCCCGAATGTGATCCCATGCACGATGCATCGCTTTTAATATAAGCATACCTAATATAATAACGTACACCTCTAAGTGTGTCAGACTTTCGCTTAATGACGTTGCAGAAAGGCGGTCGAGGCTTTCCCATCTAAACTTTCATTTTATCGTTCAAGTGATTGGGTAATGCTTAAGGAAGGTCGATTGGTTAAAAATTCAATTACATACAGCAGTTTGGTTTCAAAATGATAAAATAATCATATTGGTGTATGATATATTTTCAAAATGATGTAAACCTAACAAAGATATGACATCCATTTTTCAACATCTAGGAGAAGTTACAAGATAACGTATGTAGTTCTCCATATTGTTCCGTGGGATTCTACTTATTATGTAAGGAATAGATTCAGATCCGAATCGCAGAGGATTCAGGTACACACCTGTACCATTATGCGCATTAATGATGTTAGATCAATTACAGCCCGTCTAATTATGTAATTAGAGTTCGCAATATCGCCGCGTAATGTTGGTCAAAGATAATTAACATATCTTTGACACTTGTGCATTTTTGAACAGCTATTGAATCATATCAAAACTTTTTTCATTCAAATCTAATTACATAATTCATTCATTCATTTGTATTCTTTAATGGACAATGAAATTTTAACATACCCTTTGACGATATCATTATACGACACAAAACAACACTTGACAAAAATGGTATTGCATCCGATTAAGCAAACTCAATAAACGAAATGGCAAAATCTGGCGCAACAACATTCATGTCACAGAGTTAACAATGTAACACAGTATTCAGAAGGCATATGATAACCTTCTTTAGATAGTTTTTAGATATATCATTTTTCAGTCGTTTTCACGTGCCACTGAAAAAGACCAACAAGCAGTCGTATTATCAATGAACACGATAAGGCAATTTGTGTTCATTTCTAAGCTAATGCATTTCACTTGAGCAAACACAATCTGAAAATAAATCTCAATGAAATAATGCATCCAAATTTGTTTCTCTTTACTATGCTGATCAAATAAATGAAAAGTTGTTCCAGCACGCTATGATCTGTGTACGCTGTGATTCCACCCGTGCAAATGAAGCATGTTCAGAAGACCACACACAAGATCAGCCAAACCGATGCAATTTGGTGTCTGAAGAAATATAGACATTCGACATTTTGATATACATGCATGTTTCTTTTCTACAACGAGTTTCGTATTCTTAAAATCACCCACTATTTGATAAGAATGTCGTTTGCTATCAGAGTGTTTTTGGCCCTCTTCGATTCCTCCCTTTCGCTAACGGCGTTATGATGACTGATAGCAGTATATATGTTTGTCTGACTTAATTCGCTGCAAAAAAAATGGTTCAAAGATCGGAATTATCGGTTGAAGAACGCAGGGTGCCCTGAAGATGGTCGACAACAAAAGGCCGATGCGATGGTCGGCTGCTGGGAGGCACCAATTGTTTCCCGCCGTTTTACTCCACGTTTTCTTTCTTTTCTGATGTTTTTAAAATTTCAATATCCGCTATTAAATGAGATACTGTATTTCTAAATTTGAATATTGTAAAGATTATCTTCGTCTTATTTCATTTTATTTTGATATGTTGTTGATAGCTTGCAAATTAAATTCACTCTTCGTTGGATAACATCATAATGAATAATACCATGATGCACTTTACAATGTACTTTAAACATATACTTTATGTGTTATGTCACCTTTTACACTTGACAATGTATCGATGAACATGAAACAAAAACTAAGAATTTTTTTATCGTCAAGCATAAAACCGTCATCATCGTATGTATGCTGCAAGGTGTTGTTGATAAAAAGGTTCTAGAATAATCTTAGGTGGATGGAGGAGGTATACAATCTTCAACCAAGAAAAAAGAAAAGAAATTGCTCAGTAGTGAAAATGAAGGCATACGTATATCGTTACACCTGTAACTTCGTTATATTTCTGTAAATGGAACAGACAAATAAGGAAAAATGATAGGCATTCGTGGGTCAAGAGCACATGATAGAAGACGCAACAGCAAGAATCGACAAGGTCATAAGACAATGGCGAAAAAGGGTCAACGACCTGATACACAAGGACTTGAAATAAATACACGTATCTATAGAATTATGTTGGAGAGAACGTCGACAAAAATATACATTTCTGTATATTATATGAATGAGGGTTTTTTTAATGAAAAGTGCAAAAAGGTAATTGTTTTCTATATACTATCATCCAATTTCGAAGGATCATATCCATATATAACAGGAACAATTCCTATGACATTTTTAACTTTGATGTTTCATCTTAATTTTCAATCAACATTCTAAACTTTAAGAAACAATTCTGCCAAGGATAATATATACAATTACTAAAAACTTTATTTTCATTTTATACAATAATCGTATTCTTAAAAGAAGAAATATGCAGCGTAAACGGTGTTTTTTTTCTCGCAAAGTCAAAGTTTACAATCATATTTTACATGCATGATGGGGGTGGCCTAAAGCTTAATATAATACCTCTAAATTAGATTATTTCATTCAGGTGTACTGTTAGCACTAAAACAGGGACGGTACAGTAAGTTTGGAAAGTAGCCGTGAATATAAAAAAAAGAAAATTGTGGTAAATTTGCATAGTTGCGATTCTTTCGCGTGCGTGATATTGCTATAAGTTACTCCATACCGGCAAAATATATAACAAGGAAGAATGTTCATTCCCATCAATGAAATTCCCCAACGCTAAGTGAATTATGCAGGCATTTTGTGGCATAATATATGATTTTTAAAACGGGATATGTTTTTATCATAACCTAAAAGCAGTTCAGAAGAAAATTACGAGGCACCAAAACCCACACCAATCTGTATGTTCTGTAAACTTGCTGCTTTTAGCGTCAACTTTCTATTAATTATACTTCCCTTTGTTTTGTTTGGCTTTTTTATTTGGTTTGGTTTTGCTGAAAGATGGAATCCGGTGAATTGAGGACCTTGGCCATAAAGAAACTAATTAAAATAATTTGCTTTTGTTTCTCCATTTTATAATTATAGCATGAAGATTCGTCATACAAATCTTTTAGAGTATGATTTTATTTATGAAAAAGTATATTGCACAACATAAATCATAAAGCTTTTAAAATAAAACCACATGCTACGTGTGGTAATTCACTTACAATGTGAGGAGAGGAAATATCAAATGGTATAACCCTCTTCTTTTTGACGTTTTGATAATAACATTCAATACATGGGATTTCCACGGAAAACTTTCTATCCAAAATCAGCTAATAAGACGATCTAGACAAGATCGTATAATCGTTTTTCTGAGCAAAGCAAAACTTCACTTTAAAAATCTTTAATATATTAAAACATCTGTCGCTCCACATTTCAGGGATTTTTTTCGCACAGTGATTTCCTTGTGTAAATTGCCGCCATCGTAAATACGATTTTTGTTTAGAGAATCCGATGGCTTGAGAGTTTTCCAATTTAACGTTTATAAAATAAATACAAATTGACACATATAAGACGGAGGGATCTATAACATGTCATAGGTCCACGTGCCAAACTCGTTTGTCGTTTTTAGTTCTTTTTTTTTTTAAAGCAAATAGCTACGAACAGAAGATTTTTTCCATTAAAACGCGTGCGCAACGTCTGGGATGATGGCACTGCCCCCACAACCGTTAAATTCTCTCAATGCTTCCTGTATCAAAACTGTTTACCTAAAGTTCAGGTAAAAAAAATGAATGTATATCTTTCTCTTTTTTTAAGTTAAAAATTTCAACTGCTTTCAAGTTCAGTATTTAGACAGAACTGGGATTAAACCAATGATATTTTATATACTTTGTACAGTGTTTTTATTTTTTCAATTTCTCAATAAAAATCTTCTAACCAGGAATATTGTTGATGAGAAGTAAAAAAAAATATTCTAAGCATGCATATTTTTGATGAGAAATTAAAAAAACTTCGAAAACAAAAAAGAAAAAAAAATGACGGAAAAGTATTTTATGTTTACATATATGAATATGTATATGAGATATAGAAACATATAACATAATCTCTGATAAACCACAAAATTATCACAAAAATCATTCTTAAGCTATAACCAAATACAAAATATCCAAAATTGTACACAAACTTAAATCATATAGAATTTCAAAACAAATACACATCTTCATTCGCATCAATGAAATAAAGTTTACTCACACTGATAAAGACATCTGATTCGTCCCCGACTGCAGCAGTCTAGTTACCTAGTGACTTAGTTAGTAATCTTGTGCCCGGTGTATCCCCCTGTGATTAGTGTGTTCTAGCTCGGAAGTCTTTGGGACTTTGATATGATGTAACGCTGATATACGTGACATGGCACACGTACGATCACCTTGCATTGACCACATGCACCGCCGAGAATCCCATGGGTATCCCATGCCAAAAGAATTCCCAATTCAATGAAATACCATTAATGTTATTTTGCCAGTAAATGCACGTTTACCAGTGTGTAAATATTTGATTGAAACATTAATTAATACAATTGAAAGTGCAGAACTCATGAGAGTTAATCGTCATTTATTGCCCGATATGTCGTAATGCAGGTGAATTTAGTTAAAATGAAAGTCCGAATTAAAACTAGAATCAAAATAGCTGTGGCTTAATCCGTGTCCTTTGATGCTCGTTATTGCGCATGTAACGTGCAGCGACGTGAGTTATGTAACGTTTGCATGTTCGCCGAGTGTGATATTTTTGTCAATCGGAAGCTTTATCGGGCTGGAGGACATTGATCGGGTTAATTCTGCACCTTGCGTCTCATAGACACCAATAACAATCAATCAAAACGGTTTCTCGAGCAGCAGGCCCTGATCTGGACTGCTTCCGGAAACGTGCGTGCTCAAAATTACATGTACATGTATAACAAATACAATGAAGTCTGCTGCCAAATTAAACTTCCCGAATTCCAAATATATTGCAACAAAATAATCTTTTAAAAAATCATTTATTGTCTGTTTCATTTCATCAATCATTTCCTTCATCCTACGTGGGATGATTTGTTCTTCATAGAAATGTTATGTTTTTCCAATGAGAGGGATTGCCGTTATTTATTCCAAGATAAATGTATTTAACACAACTGCGAAGTCCATTTTGAAATACTTCATTTAGAAATTTCAAGTGTTTCTTCATCGATCCCTTTTCTATTTCTAGCGATATAAGCACTGTGTACATGTCAGACGACATGGACATTATGACGAAATGCACGTGAATTTTGCTTTCGGTTTCCGAGGTTAAAAAGTAAACATCAGAGGGAAAGACACGCCCAACAGACAATGGCTACATGACTTCTATCTATAACTCTGTCAAGTTACGAAATCGCATCTCTCTACAACAGAACCGGTGTGTTGTTTGTTTTGCTATATGATAACAGATCTACAATACAAATCAAAGATTCCAGAATCCATGTGCTTTCTTTTTACTTTGATACTATGACCAAGAACATTTTCAGAAGTAATCGCTTCAAGACTGTACCCAGGAATTTTCATTGGGGGTGCACAACACTAAGGTGAGGGGTCTGGGGCCAGTTTAGACCCCCAGCGGATCCAGGACTGCCCCTGGTAGGGGGTCCAGAGAGCGATCCTCCCGGAGGTCGAGAGGTTTACATTTTCAATTGGTCTGGGGACCGTTATAAGTCCCCGGCGGGTTCAAGACTGTCCCTGGTAAGGTGTCCAGGGGGCGAAGCCCTCCGGAAGTTTATAGGATTTAGCATTGTCATTTGAAAATGGGTGTGCACCCCCTCCCCCTGTGCTCACTTAATCGGGGATGATGGCATTTTATTTGTGGAGGGAATAAATAAGAACTCATTCATAGCCAAGTTGTCTACACTAAACCCAGGTCTCGACTTTTTATCTAGATTTTGAATAGCCCCAGCAAATAAAAAAAGAACGAATAAGAAAAGAACACATCTCAACTTAAACACAAGGTAACTCAAACAAGATCTATTGAAGTCGTACTGCACCCACTGCAATATTATCAATAGGTTAAGTCTATTTGGTCTCACCTAGTGTCAAATCAAATAGGAGAGATTATACAATCTAAACTTTGTTGAGGAGTGTCACAATGATCTTAACGCTATATTAATCACTGATAGCAGAGGAAGGATACAAGGGAAAACTTTACATTTGCCAATCTATTGTCTGCAGTTTCAATATGTTTCATGTCGCGACAAATGTCCTTAACTTTCGATTTGACATACAAACCTACATATTCATAAAAAAAATTAAATCTACAAATCAACCCCATGATTTTATTGTCTTTATACATTAAGAACCCTATTCCTTGCTAATAGCTATAAACAAGGCAACACAAGATAATTTTCTCCCTTAGAAGGACAATATCAACTAGTAAGACCTTTACCTATTTGTGTGAAGAATAATTCAAAAATAGGGTTACCCATTCTGTGCAACATTTATTGTGATAAGGTTTGATGGAGTTCTCTTGATGATATCCGCAAATGAGGCACTTTATTTTTAGTCAATAGTCTCAATAAATACTGACCTCCCTGTTAGAAAATTCAATAGGGTCATCATCCTCTCTCTCCATGGGCAACATTTGTGGAAGGTTTCATGATTCTCTGATGAATGCTGAGTCTCTATCTTGGTCACAGAATTTTTAGTCAATAGCCCATAGTGACCTTGACCTTTGCCCCTTGACCTTGAAAATCAATAGGGTTACTCCTCTCTCCAGGGCATCATTTGTGTGAAGGTTTCATGATTCTCTGAATGATACTGAGTCCTCTATCTTGTTCAAAGAAAATTTTAGTCAATAGCCCATAGTGAGTTCCTTCACCTTTGGCCCTTGAGCCTATGATAAATCATAGGGTTCATCCCTCTCCCACGGGCACATTTGTAAAAAGGTTTTCATGATTCTCTGATGAATGCTGAGTCCTATCTTGTTCACAAGAATTTTAGTCAATAGTCTATAGTGCCTGACCTTGAAAATCAATAAGCGTTCATCCTCTCTCCATGGGCAACATTTGTGGAAGATTTCATGATTCTCTGGATGAATGCTGAGTCCTCTATCTTGTTCACAAATTTTAGTCAATAGTCCCATAGTGACCTTGACCTTTGCCCCTTGACCTTGAAAAATAATAGGGTCATCCTCTCCCATGGGCAACATTTGTGGAGGTTTGATGTTCTAGTGAATGCCCTTGCTTCTATCTGTGTTCAACAAGGTACTATGGCGACACACGGACACACACATATCCCGCACAGGCAGCAATGCTATATTCCCCTCCGCAACTCGTTGCGAGGGAATAATAAGAATATGAAGAGACAAAGATCCTAGGTATATGTATTGAGGAGGAGGAGGAGGATAATTTCTTTGAAGTAGAATGATGAACAAAGATTGCTTGGAAATGTTCCAGTATCGTGGATTCTAAAATAGTCTAAAGAACTAGTAATTTGAAATCACAATTTTATTAAATCATAAACATGAATACGTATGACATTTCAACATTTTGCACGATCTTTCTTCTCGATAAATCAAAGGTTAGACTTTTGACATCATGGACAATTGCTTCTTCAACAAAAATGAAAAAAAGAAAATATTCATATTTAGTGAACAGTAATTTAAAAAAAGTACTTTGTTAAACTCCACTCTGATTCTACGCAAAAACACTCCGAAGCTGATATTAAAACGTTGCCGGAGCTCCTTAATGACAAGAGTTCGTAGTCTGTATTGAATAAGTTGAGAGACATACACACCATATGCAGGTGAAGATGGAATATTGCTACATAAATATGGGAAGTTGACGATGGAGAAGCTGAAATCGCCCCGTTTGTCATAAAGTTGAGTAGTTAGTTTGCCTATACAATCAGTCATTGAGTCTAATGCTGTCTGACATGTTTCATACCAATTGTTAGGCCGTCCTTTAGACACTGATTTTTGACTACGGATTACTCCATTTACCTGACCAAGATATAGGGCTCACGGCGGGTGCGACCGATCGATTGAAGATGCTTACTCCTCCCAAGCACTTGATCATACCAGTGGTTAATGTCTGTCCATTTCTTAATTTGTATTATGTAAGATTCATGAGATTGATCACTGTTCGGGATCTTCAACTCTTGTTTTTGTATTGTATTTAGGACTTGCGAGATTGATCACTGTTCGTTATCTTTGCCTTTACATTGTAACGATACAGAAATAATTGTTCGACATTTTGTGTATCCACATTGTCTAAGTCCACGAATTATAAAGTCCAAACACCCAACAACATGCACTGGTTTTCCCAGTCTTTGTGGAGGGCAGAGTTTCATACTTTCTTCTGCTGAATAAGACCACAACGCACGTGATCAAAAACACGTGATCTTTACCCAAGACGAAAACTTGTTTATTCTGTAAAAGAAAGTACTGATCGAGAGCCGTGTCGTGATTAAGTCCTGACTGAAAAAAATATCGATGAGGACCTTATATGGAAACGTCACCATTGCCGATGAAGGGCTGTAAAATTTAGGCCTATGCTCAGCGCTTACGGCCTTTGAGCGGAGAGGAATCTTTATTGCGCCATACCTGCTGTGACATGGGGCCTCGGTTTTTCCGGTCTCATTCGAAGGACTCCCCCATTTAGTCACCTACAAGCAAGGGTTACTGAGGACCTATTCTAACCTGGATCCCCGGGGAATCAGAACAGTTGAAGGTTGTATTGTCATAAAGTAATTTTCAAGAACTATATCAAGATAAAATACAGATCGAGGGCTCTGTCATA
>CAJDSM010000431.1:0-31408 GCA_903981925.1 Ostrea lurida
CTTATAACGCGGACAGACAGGTACATGTAAATGACATATGGAAAAATTAAGTTTTCTTAACTTATACTAAAGATGTCGGCTTTATTGATTTGAAGGACACTAATTGATTTTCTCAGATTTCAGAGACAAAACGTCAAAAAAGGGGGACAGACTACTCGATAAAGTATATTAACACATATGTCCATGACAAAGAAATAAAATATGTAGGAAGGAATGTGACACATCCTGTAAGTAAACTAGTCTTTGTTCTCAAAAATTCCAAATGTTGTTACAGTTTCTATTCATTTAAAAACTTACGAAATAGTGTGGGAACATGGACAAAATATAGGATATGTCGAAAGTTTCTCAGTAAAATTAAAGAAATTGTCAAAATGGTGAATGTGCATATATGATAAATGCCCACTAAAACGGATATGGACTTCTTTTTAAAATTGATAAAAACCATTACTAGGCATACTTTTTGTCTCTAAATATAGGAATGGTAGAAATCTTAGCCACTTGAAATACTCTCAACCCGAGACTTCCGACTGTCACAAATTGGTGGCAGCGTAGTGACTCTGGTTGGCGGGAGAGTCTCTTCGGAGCTCTGGTGTACGGACGTGGTTTCGTCCGGGGACGACGGTGGATGTCGTCGGGAACGGCGGGTGCCGTTGCTGAACAGGTGCCAAACATTCAGAGAGGACCCATGCTAAGCTTCGGGACGAAGCTTCCCCGAACGGGAGGAAGTGTAGCGGACAGTATAAAGGGAATTTATACTGCCTCGCTAGTGAGCTAGCTTTTCTGGTGATGTGGTAAAGTTCCTGTTTTGATCACGCTAGTTAAGCAACGACGTGCGTGGTCAGCACCTGGATGGGTGACCGCTACACGCTCGAAGTATTTGGCTCCAGTCTTTGGCACTACATCGTTCACTTTTATAAAGTTTCACTTTCATGTTTCGAATTTCCAACATTTCGGTTTGAGCATCACTGAAGAGACATAATTTGTCGAAATGCGCATCTGGTGTATCAAAATTGGTACCGTATATTATTTATATTATGACCCCTGGGTCGAGGCCTCTGTTGGTGGACTGTTAGTCCCCGAGGGTCTCTACAGCCCAGTTGCTATGTACTATGTTACTAGCTTTAAATACGGATATGTAATGAACTGCAATAGTAAACCTAGAAATTCATATCAAAATTATGGTTTATCTCCCACAGGCATAGCTCTGGTCCTTCGAAGTATTTGGCTCCAGTCTTTGGCACTACATTGTTCACTTTTATAAAGTTTCACTTTCATGTTTCGAATTTCCAACATTTCGGTTTGAGCATCACTGAAGAGACATAATTTGTCGAAATGCGCATCTGGTGCATCAAAATTGGTACCGTATATTATTTATACGTTACACATATATAACATATATATTTAATTTTACTTGTTACAAGCAATTTGATTGGCTGAAACAAGATTGAGCAACATCATATTATTTTGTATAATCTAACTTGCTCTTTGTGACGTCCTAGAATGACGTCACAATTTATTTGACGGTGTTCTTTCTAACTTTGGTTACTTACGGCAAAATTCGTCCGCCACATGCAAAATCCTTATTATCTCGCAAGTTATCATTCACGATAAGTATATTTTATTGCATTGTTAAATTTTTTTTTTATTATAATTATTATTACCCCCCCCCCCCCCCCCCCCAAATATAGACATATAGAACAAGACAACAGCATACTTTTGCTAACATCTCTCACACACTTTCATTACAGTTACTTCGCACTCATACACGTGTTGATAAGTGGTTTCAGTTTTCAATATAATTGTAATTTAGGAGGAGAAAAAAAATACTGATAGGTAATTTATAACTGCAGTTAATAAATACAGGAAAAATATTGCATAGAATAACAATTTAAGTTCTTCTGACACTGTCGAAAAGCATTTTCCATTGTTGCAAGGAATTTTCAAAACTTTTGTATTTCCAAGTTTTGATATGCAATACATTGTTCCACCATATATTTGTTGTAAATTAAAACAATAGTTCCAGTAGTCTAGGCAAATTTGCCTTTTTTTAAACAAGAAAAAATAATTGTTTGTATAAAGATAAGGAAGTTTACAATCTGTTGTCTCTAGACAATGGAAGTCACCTAGTATATATTAATTACATTAAAAACCTATTCTTTTGGAAGTTGTTTGTATAATGCATGTTCAGGCTGCACCATATCTAGATACATTTCACAACCAATGAAAACATGTTGAATTGTCTCGACTTCATCATTACAAAAAGTACAGCAATCAGAGAACAACATTATTTTCTTAAGATAATAATTTGACAGGCAAAATTCTATGAAGTATTTCTGTATTGTAACCATGAATAGCAGAATCCTTGGTAGTCTTGAAACATGCAGTAAAAACATCCTTAACACATATTTGTATTCATAAGTACCAGCTCTGAATTCCACTTATGAACGGACGTCAGAATTGCTTGATTTAATTTAACTGTTTGTAAACAAATTTTATACATTTAGTATGCAAATCAACTGTTTATAATACCAATGGAAATAAAGGTGTAAAAGATCTATTTATTAAACATTCGTTCCAAAAGATTTCAGTTGAGCTGATATTGCACTCAATACACCATTATATTGTTAGTATGCAAACTGGAATATTAAATTTTCTTTGAAAAATGTTGTGCGGGTAAAAGATTCCCATTGTCATCTAAAAAAAATCACCAATGAGTTTCCACACCTTTTCACACCAGCTTTTGATAAATATTGTTTCTTCCCAACTCTAATATTTGTATTATACCATATAGGAATACTGGGATAACTTTCCCTATAGAAATTTTTGTCATATGATTTATTACCTGAGCATTGAATTAAATACATCTTGCCAAAAAAACATTGTTTTTTGGAATAACACATTCAGAAATAGATTGGATCTCCAAATCAAGAGTTTGTGAATAATAAATCCCTACCATTAAATGCTTCAAAAATTCTTATCTACTAATTACCTTTTCAACCATGAACATTTTAAAACATATAATAAAATTGTTTATATCCACCATTTTAAGACCACCAAGTTGGCGGTCTGAGATAACATTGACCGTTTGACTTTGTCGCATTTCCCCTTCCAAATGAATTCAAAACAATCTTTACACAATGATTGTAAAAAATCCTTTTTCGGTGTTGGGAGTGATAGAAATAAATGGTTATTTTGGAATAATCAGAGTTTTAACAACTGTAACGCGACCAATTGGAGTTAGAACTCGCCTTTTTCCAATGTTGTATCATGCTTCTAATTTTAGAAGCTGTACAACCCGTAGTTCAATCTGGAATTTGCTTGCAAATTGACTGAAAAGTTAATTCCTAACAAGTTAAAAGTTGTCAACCCCAGTCAAGTCCATCGGCAATGATGAAAGACCTGATTTGAAAACTTTTTTGATCCTATAGATCCAAATACTTTTTGTTTTGGAGCTGTTAACCTTCAAACCATAAAGTTTAGAGAATTCTAAAGTATCTAAAGCTGTAAAAAAGTGACTTTGGTGTCCCATCAAGCGCAAGAGATGTATCATCAGCATACTAACTTAACTTGTGTTCTTTATCACATATTACAATACATTTTATATCCTTTAATATTTTGTTTGATTAAAATAGCAAGAATTTCAGCGCAAAGGAGGAACAAGTATGGTGCAACAGGATCACCTTGCCTACAATCCCTCTCAATATTGAACTGATTGGATAAAACCCCACTCTGTAACACTGCTGCCTTAAAGTTTGTATTAAGAATTTTAAAATTACACGTGTGGATGTAAATAAGTAACATTTCCTGACAGAGACTCGCATTGACTTTGCAATCGTCAACTTTCCTTTTATAGAATATGATGTATTATATTGTATTAAATAAATAATCATATACTAGTATCATATGATATAGATGAGCATTATGATAATTGTTTATGTTGTGTAATGTGATAAAGTGTAACAGATGAAAATCCTGTGGGTAAAATAAAGTGTGTGTGTGTGTGTGTGTGTGTGTGTGTGTGTGTGTGTGTGTGTGTGTGTGTGTGTGTGTGGTGTGTGTGTGTGTGTGTGTGTGTGGTGTGTGTGTGTGTGTGTGTGTGTGTGTGTGTGTGTGGTGTGTGTGTGTGTGTGTGTGTGTGTGACACACGTTACATCTCTATTATAGAATTATGATGGCTCTTATATTATTATGATGTCAGTAAATGGCTCTGTAGAGCTAATTTCTATTGATATTACCATGTCCGACTTTAAATATCATTTGCTTTTGACGAAATAAACTGAAAAACTTTAGAGAAGTAGAGTAAAATATGTGTCCGAGTAACGTAGTGGTTAACTCTCTTCATTCTCACCGCTGCAACCCGAGCTCGATTCTGAGGATCGACGGACGTATGAGGGAGGAAATTGTGCTCTCCCGCTTGGGCTTCCGTCGGGTAATCCAGTTTCCTCCCACATCAAATTACACTGCTGTTATTTACGGAGATGCTTAACAAGTAGGCACGATCAAACTTAATAATCAAATAAAATGACATCACTTTGCAAATGGGAGATGTTTCGGGAACTTTTGTTAACGGATCCAGATATAGTTAACATTCTGAATTTCGTTATTATGAATGTTGCTTATCACAGGCTCTTCAAACCATCACGTATTAGGGTTTGTATTCCTTCCAAATCTTGCCACCGGTTCCTTAAACTCAAACTTTTCTAAAACTAAACAAGAGGCCCACAGGCCTTAACGGTCACCTGAGTATCATATCCCATACAGGGAGTCTCATATTTGCATTTTTAAGTCTCACTAGGTTGTGTTCATATGTTATCATCTTTCAAAATATGCATATGATTCCTATTCAAATACACAAGACGATTATCATTTCAATCTCACAAATGGTGTTGTTAACCGTTCAAAATTTTTAAAAGAAAACCATACTGCAACTTTAATGCCCAGTGAGCTTGACCTTTTGATCCCAATTTCAATAGAGATCATCTTCGACCCATGGGTAGTTTGTATACATGTATGATATGATGACTCGATGTGGAAAGTACAACGCTGAAAGCCCAGAAACCATATTGTTACTTTGATGTCCAGTGCACTTGACCTTTTGACCCCAGATTTGATAAAGAACATCTTCGTTTCAAGGGTAGTCTATATGCATGATGTGGTGATTCTACGTGGAAAGGATAATGCTCTAGAACCCGGAAACCATATTGCTACTTTGTTGTCTAGTGTGTTTGACCTTTTGACCCCAAATTCGATAAGGAACATCATCATCCCATGTATTGATGATATGCATGCTATGGTAACTCTAGTGATAAGGCTAAACACATTATTGAGTTCGCAAGAATTTTAAATAAACCATATTGCTATCTTTAATGCCAGTGAGCTTACTTTGACCTTTGGACCCAAATTCAATAGAAACATCTTTGACCCATGTTGAGTCATGTGTATCATATGTGATTCTAGGTACAATGAATAATGCTGAAGAGCCTGGAAATTATATTGCTACTTGATGTCCAGTGCACTTGACCTTTGACCTTTGATCCCAAAAATTAGATAAAGAACATCTTCGTCTCATGAGTATATATATGTTATGATATAGTGATCTAGGTAGAAAGGATAATTCTCGGAACCTGGAAACCAATATAGATCTGCCATTATTATATATGACTCTAGGCAAATTAATAATTCTCTTGACCCAGACACAATATCGCTACTTTGATGTCCAGTAAGCTTGACCTTTGCCCTTTGACCTAAATGCAATAGGTAGACCATATGCATGATATGTGACTCTTGGTAGAAAGGCTAACACAAAATCTGGGAACACATTCTGCCTACAACGGATGGACAGACAACTTGATTCCAGTAACCCCCCCCCAACTTGTTTGCAGCTGGGTATAGCTATGACAAAAGGCTCCCTTCTCATTCCAAATATTCATTTACTTTCACATTAATATCAATAGCATTGAAAAGATGGTTCAAATGTTTTACATATAAACACTATGTACCAAGTTTGCCCCCCCCCCCCCTGCCCTGGGTCAGAACCCCTACCCCGGGGATCACCAAATACAATTTTGGTAAAGGCATTCCCTGCTCTACATCACTATGCATTTGGAATTTCTCAGACATGTGTGGTTGATAAGAAGATTTTATGAAAATTGGTCACTTTTGGGCAGTTTTTCCCGCCCAGAGGCCCAGTGCAAGAGACCTCGGAATTTACAATTTGTGTGCCCCTGTCCAAAGATGCTTCATACCAAATTTGAAAAGAATTGGACTGGTGGTTATCAAGAAGAAGTTAAAAATGTTCAATTGTAACTTACATTATGTACCAAAATTCCCCGCCCAGATGAGTGGGGTCAGAACCCCTACCCCTGGACCACCAAATTACAATTGTTAAAGGCATTCCTGCTCTACATCACTATGTATTTGGTTTCTCTGAGTCTCAACATGTGCGGTTGTAAAGAAAGAATATTTTTGAAAATTGGTCACTTTTGGCAGTTTTTGCCCCGCCCCCAAGCCCTAGGGTGCAAAGATTTGAAATTTACAATTTATGTGCCCCTTTTCCCAAAGATGCTTCATACCAAATTAAAAAAGAACTGACTAGTGGTTATCAAGAAGAGGTTAAAAATTGTTAACAGACATTATGTACCAAATTTGGCCCCACCCTGGGGTCAGAACCCCTACCCAGGGACCACCAATTTACAATTTTGATAAACCTTCCTGCTCTACATCACTATGCATTTGTTTTCTCTCAGACATGTGCGGTTGTAAAGAAGATTTTTGAAAATTGGTCACTTTGGGCAGTTTTTCCCCGCACCCAAGGCCCCAGTGCAAGAGACCTGAAATTCAATTTATGTGTCCCTTGTCCCAAAGATTTCATACCAAATTTGAAAAGAATTGGACTGGTGGTTATCAAGAAGAAGATAAAAAATGTTCAATTGTTAACGGACGACGCATGACAGACGAAGACCAATTGCAATAGGTACCTGAGTTTACTCAGGTGACCTAAAAATATCAGATTGTGATGATTCGATATATTTTTGGAAAACGCTATGTCAGGTATCATAATTTAATAGACATGTATCGATATGTGTATCATCAAGGTGAGTATTTCTATGCATCAGTGCTCCGATGGATCGTCCGGATTCGTCCCACCCTTAGGCCTTAGTACCTGAGTTTTTGACCTTGACCTTGGGGTTACAGGATCATCAATGTTTCTTGTTCTCCACTATATTTTGCAATGGAAAACAATGTGGAATCCTACTGAGTCCTGCAGAGATGCTTCAATCTTTAAATGTTTTTAATCTTTACTGTATGAAAATGCTTGTTAATTCAACCCCTATTATTACCCCAAACTCAGAAATAAAGAACCAGTAAAAAATTGGTTCCCTATTAGTGTTAACTGATAATGGAGTTTGTACCTGATGATTGGAACGAATGTATGGATCCTCCACCTCTATATTCGTCACAAACTGGTTCAGGAATTTAGAAAACAGTCGATCATAGCTGAAACCAGTGGCATTGTTCTCAATCTGAATCTGCTCATGCTGTTTTCCAGCTGAAAAGATCCACACAATAGTATTTATATATTTGTAACTGAAAACATAAACAAGAACACTCAAAGGCTGTAAATCTCTGGCAGGCTTCCAAGATTTACATCCTTAATATCAGCTGACATTCAAAGAAAATGAACAAAATATATTTAACTGCAAAAGCACCTGTTTTCTCTTCATTAACAAACTTCTTGAGTTCCTCTGCTCTGTTCATGTATTCTTTCATTTTCTCTCTGAATCGATCCTTTTTGGCCACATCAGTGACACCTGTAAACGAGTCAAAAAAGAGTACATAAATTAATTTTTTTAAATACAGTCAAACCTTGTTATTTTGAACTCAAAGGGGACCAAGAAAAAACTTTGAGATACCGTGGTTAAAATACTTAAAGAATTAGTAGTTAGAACTTCCAAATCACTTACACATAGCCATGGTATTTGAGATATCAGTGTTAGAGATATTGAAGTCAACTGTACTTCCCCAAGAAATGCCAAATTCAATTGACCTAGCAAAATAATTCACTTGCCTCACCTTGATTTAAATTAAATTATGACATACAAACTATCTAAAATTGTTTATTTTGTTGTATTTTATGTATTAAATTAATTAATTCAAATTTATTTCTCAGACTGTTTACATATTATCATATCAATTATAAAGCCTGTCATTGGGATCCGAGTTAGAATAGGTCATCAGTACTGTACCCCTTGCTTGTGGTAAGAGGTAATGAAATGGGTGGTCCTTCAGATGAGACCGCAAAAGCTGAGGTCTCATGTCACAACAGGTGTGGCATGATATTAAAAGACCCTCCCTGCTCAAACACCATAATTTATGGCCCATAAGCGCCAAGTGTAGACCTAAATTTTGCAGCCCTTCACCAATAATGGTGATGCCTTAATCATTGTCGAGCTGGGCATTAATGATATACCAACAACCTACATAATAAATCAACGACCACATCTCCTTCCATGACGAATTCTCTTTGTTCTGTCATATAATGTAATACAGATGGCTGATCATTGTTATTATTGCATTAAGACAAAACTATTCCCAGCAGACACGGAAAGAGAACTACAGTCGAACCTCGTTATCTCGAACTTGATCATGATGGGACCATGAAAAAAGTTCGAGATATGCATGGATTCGAGATATCGAGGGTAAAAATACTAAGAAAATAGGCGGTTGGGACTTCCAAATCAGTTCGACATAACCATGGTATTCGAGATATCAGTGTTCAAGATATCGAAGTTAAACTGTATATCCAGCAGACACAGAACTATTACCAGGCAGTACACACAGAACTATCCCCAGTAGACAGAGAGCCATTCCCAGTAGGCTGTAGTAGAGTTTACCTTTGATCACTTCCANGATTCCCAGTACACAGAGAGCCATTCCCAGTAGACTGTAGTAGAGTTTACCTTTGATCACTTCCAGCAGCAGTTGCAGTCCTTCCTGATAGCATGTGACGGCCTCATCGTAACGTTTGCTGGAGTCTAGGTCTACCGCTCGCTTCAGTATACTGATGGCCGAGCTCTCCACGCCCTGCATTTTGTCTGCCATTGGCTGAAAATGTAGCAAATCAAACAAAGTGAATGCATCGTTTATACAACACACATTCTCTTTATCAGTTTTGTTTAAGATTGGTTGATACTAAACTAGAAATTTTTTAAGACCTTCATAATGATGGACATTGTCAAATTTCATGCTGGTTTCAGACTTCAATTTAGACAGGCAAGTATGCTATAGGCCTTGGAAATTAAAACATCTAATAACTTCACAAATGATCATTATTACAAATTACCACAGAGAAATCATAAATGACAAAGAATTTATTGTTCTTTTGAGAATCATACGGCCAGAAAAAAAGAGATGCGTTTTCAATTACCTGACCCTAAAATTTTCTCCTGACCTTAAATTTTTGGATCAATTCCAGTCCTTAATTCCCATACACTTCATGTCTCAAACAAAAAAAATATCTATTAAGTTCAGGCTCGATATTCAAATCAATGGAAATCTTCAAAATCAGGTTGTCCATGCTTTCCAATGCCAGAATCATGTGTCAAATAGCGTAAAATAAGTTGTCAAAATGTAAATATTTTTCCTTGGTTTAATTTATTTTTAACCCAATGCTGAACACTCAATGATGCTTTATGACAGTAGTCACAAATGTATATCACACATGTCATGTAAAGTTTTGTTCCTGGTGATACAAGGCAAATATTTACTGTGTAAAAAAAATAGCACAAAAAAAATTTTGACAACCCTTGAACCTATATTTTTTCAAGATGTAATTGGAGACACAACAATTTCTTTTGGGGGAGGGGGGCCAAATCAACAAACATTTGAAGGTCAGTTGTGCTACAAGGGAGGTACAGAGCTCACAATTTTTTTGTTATGAAAGCAAGGCTTGTGTCACGCTTTTGAGTTTTGATTACATATAGATTGCTTAAAAGAAAATATCATGTTCAAAACAAAATGAGATGTGAAAACAGTAGTTGTGTTCAGAATGAACCTATCAGTATGTAAACAAAAACATGACACGAGCCTTGTTAATTTTCATAATGTTCAAAGAATTTTGAGCTCTGTATCTCTCTTGTAACTTGATGACTGACGATTCAAATTTTTGCTGACCACTTGAAATTGTAACGAACAGTATAAGAGGGAACTTATACTGCCTCGCTAGAGAACTAGCTTGTCTGATGATGTGATAGAGTTTCTCTCTTGATCACGCACGTTAAACAATGGTGTGCATGGTCAGCACCTGGATGGTTGACCACTACATGTTACAAATTGTACAAATTGGAGGCAACGTAGTGACTCTGGTGTTTGGCGGGAGACATGCTTCAGGTAAATGTAGTGTCTGGAGATCTGTGCCTTTGTGTCCATGTACTGTACAGACGTGGTTTCATCTGTGAGCGATGGTGGTTGTCGTCAGGAATGGTGGATGCTGTTGCTGAAGAGGTACAGAACCCATGCTAATCAAGCTTTGAGACAAAGGTCCATGAGAAGGAAAAGGGGGAGGGGTGTAGTGGACAGTATAAGAGGGAGCTTATACTGCCTTGCTAGGGAGCTAGCTTTTCTAGCAATGTGGTCTAGTTTCTATCTTGATCTGGCAAGTTAAGCAACGGCGAGTGTGGTCAGCAACTGTATAGTAATCTCAGCAAGATCGTTCGATGCTGATTATTTGGACTGATGCCTAGGCATATGTCTTATGTCCGAATATTAGATTAGATATCACTTCAATCAGAGATAAGATTACCTAGATGGGTGATCGCTACACCTTACAAAATACCTTAGTTAAGCATTGTAAACATTGAAATTTTTTAATTTCTAATCAAATTCTTAAGCAAGTGACTTTTGATCTAATAATATATATTTTATAAAGTGCGCTGTGTTGTGATCATACCTACGCTTTTCAAATCTCCAGTCGTCTTTCACTTGAAAACTAATTTAAGGCAGCATATGTAAAGAGCTAACATGTATAGAGTTATTATAATACGTTGTTCTTCACGCCCATTATTCCAGGAACATTCCTAAAGACGCTGTACTCTTATACACAGCCCGTCATCATAACGTGATCATCATCGTGTGGTGTGTTTATGTTTTTGAAAGAAAGAATTAACCGGAAGTTGAATAAATGATGAACCAAAGGCAAGCACCAATGTTCCGTATAAGTCATATGGCACATGCAACAATACAACGTACAATTTACCTGGCCATAAGTGAGTCATCATTTCATTTTTCCACTATATATTTCATTGAAAACACAATTTTTGTAAAAATCTATTGTGATGTGAATTTGGTACCAATTTTCATAATTTTTTCACATATTATTCAAAATTGTTGAAATTTTCTTTTCCTATGATTCTTAACGAATTGTGATGTCAAGATCTGAGAAAATCGTTTATGAAATCACCACGGCAAAATTTTTAACCTCAAAATACTATTATTTCTTAACAAGTATATTCCGTAAAATTTAAATTCTGCATCACCGCAACATCAACAGATAATATTGAAATCATGTGAAGAAACTACAAACAATTCTGCATTTTTTGATATTATATCCATAAAAAATGAGCTATAATGAATGCTGCAATAAGTCTTTTCAAAAAGGCACTTTTCAATAAAATATATAGTGAAAAAATGAAATGATGACTCACTTATGGCCAGAAACTGTACACCGATATGCAACAAACAAAGTGGTCATAAAGTTCCTCTCTATCAACATCACCAACTGGGTCTGCCATAAATTTATTTTGTGTTATTTAATCAAAACCGGATTGTGTAAGGTATATCAGATTTTCATCAGCTGCTGCTGAATCAAATTAGAAGGCTATTCATATAATTAATTGAGTAAACAGTAATATTAATTACCTTATCATATATTTCATGCTGATATTTATACCTTGTCATATAAGGCTACCTATTTCAGGGCTGTCTATCTATTTGGGTATATATAGGAAGTGCCCCCCCGCCCCCCCCGGCTCTGTCTATCTATATAAAATGGCGAAGTAAAAGTATCAAACGTATCATAGTCCAAAAAACACATACAAAATCGAGTGTAGGGCAACACGGACCTTCGACACGAAAGCGAAGCAGGATCAGGTGCCATGGAGGAGTAAGCATCCTCTGCCGGGGGACCTCTTCTATATATTGCTATACACAGACGTGCCGCTGGTATGGTGTCGCTTTTTTGACAAGTAAATATATCCATGGGGTGCCATTTTCATCAATCTGTTATATCAATTGGGTAGACCAATTTTTATTAATATGCCAATTTATTTGCTGGATGTTCATCTCTAATAAGGTTTGTAATAATAAAATAGGACATTTTCCCCATAATATAATAAAACCCCGGGTATAATTACAATATGCATTTACTTGAATGGGCGGTAATATACATGAATAGGTCACACTTTTGGTATAAAATATATGATTGGGTCAGAATTTTCAACGGGATATATGAATGGGTATGGTTTCAAAATATTTGAATATATTTATGGGGGGTGGTTTGAAATCTCAGGCGGACGTCTGTACCCAAAAGCATAGGTGAGGACCCCCCGGGATCCTCTGCTGACGGTCACACCCGCCATGAGCCCTTAGTCGAAATAAAGTAAACGGGTTTTCCCGTATTCAAATCTAATAGGAAAATGACAGTCTAAACAAAGGGTATGTGAAACAAATCAGTCAACACATGACTTAGTGATAATTTGTAATCGTAAACAAGGTCATTATAGCGACCGTGAATTTGCGAATGATGACTTTAAACGATATTTGTTATAACCTCGCAACATCACTTTTTGTTAGTAGTTGGCCTCGCTTTAAAAATCATCATACGCATGGCATGCCCTTGCGTACGAATCAACTGAGAGACATACACACCATAAGCAGGTTGATAGTGGTACATTATTACACAAAAAGGGAAAGTTGACAATTGCAAAGTCAAAGTCATCACGTTTATCATATAATTAGATGTCAGTCTGCCATTAGTCAATTTTAGTAAAATATCCAAATATGAAAGCACATCTTGTCAGATTCTGTGGTGTCCTTTTTTTTCAAGTTCGTCAGGATATATCAAATGGACATAATTGTGTGAAAATTATGATTGTTAATTGATAAGACATTAAGTAAGGTTGAAGGACACGGCAAGTTTTTTTGTTTTTAATCCCGGAACAGTTTCTGAACAAATTCTGCTTCGTATGAATATAAAAATAAGTCTGCCAATAAGGGGGCACAATTAGTGCCCATAGGAATACAACAGATTGTTGGAAGACAATGGTCTCCAAAGACTACATAATATTTATCTATAAGAAACAAGCATGCTCTTAATATCTTCTTCAGAGTACTGGTGTGGGCAATCAGAGTGGCTTTCTGACAAAATATTATCTTGTTTTCCCAATGACCAGAAACTTGTATTTTCGGGTGCGTTTTGTTCAAAAGCAATTATCAATTATCTGAAAAAGCCTAGATTTAATTTATCGTGAGGAATTGTTGTATAAAGTGTGGGAGAAATCAATATTGTTTTGATGCAGTCAATTTAGAAAATCTCGTTGACTTGAAGTTTTCTATAAGTCTTTAAGAGTTTTTGAAGATCATCATCTGCTTGACACACTTTCTGGAATATGTAGTGACTTGGAAAGTATCTCTGAAGTGACTCTTTAACAGCTGTTAGTAGTTTTTTGTGTAGTAAGAGTAGAAGGCAGTGGTAGAGCACTTCTAGGAACCAGCCGATGTATTCTTGTTTGTTAAGAGATTTTTGCAATTTGGAATCCAGTAATAAGGTATGGCAATCAAATTGATTGACTGATTCTCGGAATATTGAAAGTATTTCAAAATAGAAAGGTGATTTTGAAGAATTTCATCTTTAGTCAGATTGCTAGGAAGTTAAGTAGGATTCCCAGATGTTGAAGTAAACCCTATTCATTTAAAGACAAGTATAAAATAGGTGACTTTTACAAACAACAAATGTTGTTACTTGCTTTAAATGAGAACAGGACCAGTAACAAGTTTTTATGTGTCTATGTAACTCATTTTACCACTTCTGGCTTCTTAAAGACAGAAGGGTAAATAGTACGCATTTTTCCCCGCTAAATGGTTAATACGGGATTTTATAATTCCGAATACTTTTGATCCATTCAGACAAGTGTCAAGATCCCATCCCTCAGATTTGTCCAACGTCTGGCGTATTTCTCCACAGAATTCATAATAATGCATAATTAGTGCAATTAAAAATGAGCGAGGTTCCCGGAATTAGGACCTTTTGAAATAGGGACTTAAGATCCTCATTTTGGCGATATCTCTAATCCCACGAGTAATAACAATGACCGCGTGACCAATATTTAAATGAGGAAGAGGAACATGTACCTTTGGAGGATTTGTTGTAATTCTTCAATATCTAGAGCCACTGCAACGTCTGTTTGTAATTAAATAACTTTGGTGCAATAGTGGAATCTATATCTGTATGAAAATACAAGGCGTGGATTTCATCTTAAATAAGGCGGGATGCAGGACTGTACTTTTTATGGTGAGAATGTTGTTGATTGAGACTGCATCAATTCCTTTATTGTCAAAATTAAGATGTAGATCGGCGAGGTTTCTTGAGTTCACTTTCGTCACTAATGCCGCGGTAGAAAAAGAGTCTGTGATGGGCATCCCCAATCATAATAATCAAGTCTGTATTCCGGT
Source organism: Ostrea lurida (assembly GCA_903981925.1). NCBI lineage: Eukaryota > Metazoa > Mollusca > Bivalvia > Ostreida > Ostreidae > Ostrea > Ostrea lurida. The sequence continues at coordinate 14,728 of CAJDSM010000431.1, forward strand.
GTTGAGGAATCAAGTAGGCCCTATTTTTAGTTTTTTCTTGTAATTCATCACACATTTTCAAAGGAACAAGAGTAAAGTTTGTGGCGAAAGTGATGTAGACCCAATGGTTTATTCAGGTAAGGTTAAAAGGGAGTCAAAGGAACACATCGTGTATTATGGGTTGTTGTGCGAACGATGTCCATGACTAGGTTTACGTCGAGTTGTATTGGTTAAAAGTACTCCATTACATTCATTTGTTACACCGCGGCTGGAAATATCTCTTATGGTTTCCAATATTGCGTCGACTTGCCACCCATATAGTGAAATAGCAGTGCCTATTTCCAATGCCAATATGCTTCTCGTTGCTACGAAGAGGTGTACTTAATTGTTGGACTATTGGTATGATGATATATATTTTTTCTTGATATTCTAACTTTCATAGATAAGATGGAATGGTCGGGGGAATTAAAATGTTTTATAAAGAAGTTGATTGACCTTCGTTATTAATCTCAATCTATGGCCTGACATACGTTATTTAGAGACCCCTTGTTTCCCCGACATATACGAGCCCGCATAGGTTACACTCATTCCGTAGACACATTATGATGATTGCGTCGGGATTAAGCTTAAGTATCTTATTTTCATAATTTTTGTAAATGTTTAGAATCAGGCTGCGTAGCGCAAAGCCGAAATGAAGCCAGATGCTCGGGGAAAAAAATGGGATTAAGTCAGAAGTCACGTTTTCAACCGAGGTATTCTGCTTCTTGTGATTCCCGAGTGCATTTCAGGACAGAGGGTCGATCCCAAACTGCGCCATTCGCGCTTGACCCAAATTCCCAATTCGAGTATGGTGATACAATATCCGATGCAGATAAATCCCAAAGTCAAAGATTTCCCGAATGGAACAAGCGCCACCAAATTCAACAAGATACCGATGCTTTAGATAAAGAGGTAGAGGGTATCTTTTCTGGTCAGAATGTATCGAGGGATGAGTCACCAGCTATTCACAGGTCAGATTCTCCAACAACGCATGCTGGTGCGAGAGACAGATCCAAAGGAGGACAAACAAGGTCGCCAATATTGGTTAGACAAACAATTTCTGTCTCCAAGGGAATCATTGCATCAGTCGATCCCACACAAAGGACGGTGGTATTTCGGAGGGTATCCAATACCGCAGTGAAACATGCCCAGGATCCTTCATCCCCTGAAACCTTTGAAGATAACGTGTCTTCCACTGCCTCTTGTAGTGATGTCACACTGGTAGCACATCATAATACGACAACGGAGGATAGACTAGCAGAACTGTGTGACGGTGGGGAGATTTCCCAGGGACTGTTTGATCTACAGTTATCAATATATATATATACACGTATTTGCTTCTTACTTTTAATTACGCCTTGTCATGACGCTGCACTCACAGTTTTTGCTTTGTACCGGGACATAGATTCAGTGAATTAGCTTTCAAGTTGTTGTTTGTCGTTTGTTCCAGATGAGGCCAGTCTTCAATGTAGATGGCATGGACCAAGATCTTTGGTCGACTTCTTCCTTGTACCGAATCTGCAGACGACAAGCTATGTAAAATCATCTTTGGGGACTTTTCATGTCCATTACTTTGGTTAAATATTCTAACTCACTCTACTCTTCATTCACCTCTTGATGATGGCACAGATGGAAAGAAGTTTTACCGTCCACTCAAGAGGAGGTTCAGAGTCATTCAGAAGGAATGCTAAATTTTATCACCTGAACCAGATGATGCACTGGGCCAAATCGTACGATGAGTTCGCATGCAGGGCCATAGCTGGAGAACTTTAAGTGATAAACAAGGATTCGGCAAGGATGTATACTTTGCCCACTACAGTTTGGTTCAGTTACCTGCACGCACATCCTCAAAAGAAAGAGTGCCTGAAAAGGAGTTTATTAGAATGGATGCAACTCCAACTAGACTTTGCAGATGTCTTGCCACTCCAATCATGCCAAAAACCCAAATGAGTCCATTGTCTTACTTAGGTAAACGGAGTAATCTGTAGTCAAATCAGTATATAAAAAACGGCTTATGCATTTTAAATGTTTAATTTGCAAGAAACGTGTACATCTGGAATATTTTAAGGAAAAAAGAAGTGTGTAGAAAAAGTTCAATTTTTAATCACATTTCCGTGAACAGCTAAAAGTACTATAGTCATGTTTAGTCAGTGGTGTTTGATTTCAAGAGTTAACCTTGCATCTGATCCACCAATCCCAGTTTTTGAATGGCATCTACTCTCAACTGTATTTTGTTGAGCTTTCCACTAACAAGCATCGGCAGGCTTTCAAATCGGAGAAAATATTTTGGCATTTCTCCAAGACCATCAATGGCATCGTGCCCAACGAACTTTTCCGAGCAAAACTCTTTTACGTCAGTAGGTGAAATTTCATGCTCTGGGTCTGTGACGTAACAAACGCAAATTTCCTCGTATAGACGCTTGTCAGGTACACCAACCACACTCACACTTCTTATTCCGTTCTTTGTTATGATGATTTCTTCAACAGTACTTGGCAATATTTTCCTTGTGCCTCGGGAAATCCAGTCCTTTATGCGCCCTTTTATTATCATATGATTGCTTTCATTGATGTGCGCAATGTCGCCAGAACGAAACCACTTTCCAGGCAAAAGGACTTCGTCAGTTAAGTTTGTTTCCTTGTAGTATTTCTCAAAACCACGAATGCTTCTCATACAAAGCTCCCCATTTTTGTGTTTTCTCAGAACATTTCCATCTCCATCAATGATCTTAACTTCTATACCTGGCAATGGTTCTCCTACGTCACCAGCTTGCAATTCACCAGCAGACGTCATAGGTGGAAGTGCAGATACAACACCCGCCTCGGTTGATCCGTATGAGACTATAAGAGCCTTGGCAAATACACCAACGACCTTCGTGTGGATATTGTCAATCAACTCACCAGTAGTGGCAACGACATCAAGTTTGAATGAATCTTCGTATTTTTCTGCCTGGGCTATCAGATCTGAAAGAAAGTATGGTAAAAATATTGCCGATGTGCACTGTTCGTCTTTGATTACCTCCCAAATTTTCATCGTGTTATGCCCCTCTGTGGCAACCGATGAATCGCAAAATACTACAGGTTTCCCTTGGTACACGGTGAAAAAAAGAGATCCGGCTGCCCACGCAAATGGCCGATCATTGTAAGTTTTCTCAAGGAATGACACAACACTGTTGGTAGCTTGAAAGTGTGTTTTCGGGATCATTTTAGGCTTTCCCGTGCTTCCAGATGTCGTGAAAATCACAATTTCATCTTCAGGGTAGAGCGTAGGAAAGTCAACGTCAATTTCCTTTTTCAGCTGAAATATTTCGTGGAGGTCATCAAAGGAAGTCGGATGTTGGCTCTTTCTGAGAAAAACAAACGTAGAGCATTTTTTTAAGTTTTTTGCAACGCATGCCCTGTGTTGTAAAATCATATCCAAATATTCATCGCGTTTGCCGGGGTCCATCAAAAACCTCTTGCACTCTGCAAATGAAGCTATTTCGTAAACATCTCTGGCGTCGGTGATGTTGAAGGGCACATAAACAACAAGTCCTCCTGCCATGATTATCGCTAATTCTGCTATCACCCATTCTAATGAGTTTGGTCCAAAGAGAGCAATGTTATCTCCCTTCTGTACTCCTTTCCTGATAAGGTAGGCTGCTAGCTTTGTCGCCTGCGTCTGAAGTTGACAGCAAGTCAGGCTTTCCCGGGTCCCATTAATCCCTCGGTAGATGAGAATTTCTTTGTTTGGAAACTGTGTTGTTATTTCGCTGAAGGCTTGAACGATTGTTTTGTAGTTGTATGGGGTGGTACGTGGAGTACAGAGGTAACTCAATTCTGACATGGCGGATAAGATTCTACAAAAGGAAAATCAATAATAAAAATGGAATAGGGGGATTCACGACAATTAATCTCAAACGAATTACAGTTTCTAAATCGAGGCATTTTATGAAGTCAGCAATTTTTGGTATTTAAGTGACTTTTAATTCATTGCACTATACCTCTGCAAGAGACACCGTTTGAGTACCGGTGTTTTTCAAAAAAACCAAATTTTAGATAAGGGTTTTCAGTGAATTGTCATAGATCGTATCCCCTTTATGCAAACCTGATAGCATAACAATATAATGTAATATTGCAGCCCTGTCTGTCACGTGATACCAGGGTATCATATGTGACTGTGTGCTACCACTATGACAGCAACAAAAATGATCCTCAAGTCATCACCCCGTGAGGATCCGGGTTAGAATAGGCCCTCAATACCCCTTGCTTGTCGTAAAAGGCGACTAAATTGGGCGGTCCTTCGGATGAGACCGCAAAAACCGAGACCACGTGTCACAGCATGTGTGGCACGATAAAGATCCCATCCAGCTCAAAGGCCGTAAGGGCCGAGCACAGACCTAAATTTTCTAGCCTTTCATTGGCATTGGTGACGTCTCCATACGAGTGAAATATTCTTGGGAGGGACGTTAAACAACAATCAATCAATCCTTAAGTGCTCAGTAGATGTAGGATACCCCACTGACTGTCATCGCAATCAAAGCCTTTGTGGATGACCCCGATAAAATCTATAACATCACTAACAGTGTGGGCAAATGGGAAGGCATTCCATTCCATTGTAACAATTTTCAATAATCTGTATTAATCCGATATTGCTGAATCGCTAAACATGGGTTATAGTAACTATATATTAATTTAGGATAAAAGAATCAAGAAAGAATTAATCCCATACCTTGATACCGTTGAGTCGTCTTGTGTCAACGTTCTCGAAATTATGTAAATCTATATCTCGAGGGATTGAATTTATCTTTGCAATGCAAGGCCAAGCAATGCACGTTTTTCTTTTAACAAATATGATTTTAGGAAATGCGCAAGTTGGAATACACACGTTAGAGGTTTCCTGTTTTACAACTGCCTTTCACGTTCATTCCAGGAAACCCCGTGTGGATCCAAGTTAGATAGATCTTCAGTACCCCTTGTTTGTCGAAAGAGGCGACTAAATAATGGAGCGGTCCTTCGGATGAGAGCGCAAAAAACCGAGGCCCCCGTTTCACAGGAGGTGTGGCATGATAAACATCGCTCTCTGTACAAGGGAGCATAGGCCTAAATTTTGGAGCCCTTCAACGTCAATGGTGCCGTCTCGATATGAGTGAAAAATTATCAAGCGGGACATAAAACAATTTACAAATCAATTAATCATTCCAGGAATGATATATTAAATTGAAACCGTTATAAGTATTTAATTTACTGCAGAGTAATAGCGAAGCTAAACATTGATTTTACAGTTGTTTAAGTTCAACCAAAGATATTCATCACACACAGATTAAGCCAACACGTCTTTACTTTTGAGAAACCGGTAGCGATAGTTAAGTATTAAGGCATTTGTTTCGAGTTCGCGATCGGGAGATTGTAAGTTCGAACCCACTCGTTTCATGACCGCGTCAAACCTAAGATATAAACTTAGGTTCTGATTTGTACTCTACGCTTTGCATTTAATTAGAGGTGAGAATGACGGGTCATTCGGACATGACCGTAAAAACGAAATGACTTTGTTACGGCAGAACTAAAACGGTAGAGAACCGCCACTGCTATGGGCATAGGTTAGAATTAGTGGTACCTGTTTCATCTACACCTGGTGACGTCAGTGTGAGTGAAAGATACGCAAAAGAATGTAAAGCAAAGAAACAAAACAAACTATTTGTGTTGAAGAATTACACGAAATATGCGTAATCAGGTGTGGTTTACTTCTACCTTAATCCTACATGAGTAGGAATAAATACCCACCAAAAAAGCATGTCACAAAGGACATTTGTCCATTGGGATAAAATTTTATGTCTATGAGGTACAAAACAGCACGGGTATGAGACCATTTCTAGACTTACATTACAGCATAAGGAAATAATGTACAGTTTGAATATACACATGAACTGCGATAGGACCTACGTAAAACATGCATATTTTGTATTCACAGCAACGACCCCGGGGCAACGACATGGTTTCATTTTTTGATTGAATGATTTATGAATTACTAGTACATTGTACTTTCTCATAAAAGGTTGTCTGTAGTAACTTAGTACAAAAATAATCTGTATTAGATAGAGAAAGGTATAAGTTTTTAGATAAAAAATCAAATGTAAAGGCATAAATAAAACTTGTGTTGCTACTATATCTTTAACCCAGGCACACTACCAGATGAGCTCATACTTTTCAAGATTTTTTAGTAGTTCTTGGAAGGTTGTGTAAGTACATTGTAAATTTAAAATTAATTAGCTTGCATATATTTTCATTGTTGGATAGACTTTAACGTTTTACCTTTCTCCGAAACCTCGCACATGAGAATTTGTTTGAAAAAAGGTCATTAAATAACGACAATTTTAGTCATGTGGCTGTTTTTTGCTAATGGTTGAGGAATTGTATGATGTAAAAATTACCAGATTTGAAAAAAAAATAGGAAACATTCAGGGGCTGTTTTCTTTTTAGATTTTTGTAATATGTCTGTGTAACGTGCAAGGGAGGTCGAAACCCCCGCGGCCCGTACCCGTGTTAGAAACGGATAGCCCTGAGGTGCTGCAAAATATATAAATGCGCAGACTTAATCAGCGGTAACTGGCGCCTAGTGTAGGATTCTTGGTAGCTCGTTGTTGACAAGTGCACTGGCAGGGAAGTCCACACACCTATCACTATTCACCGTTCTATCAGAGACACTGGGCAGGGATGTCCGCACACGCAGAGCTCTACCACAGAGACAGGCAGGGATGTCCGCACACCTGATCTTGCGCAGCCAACAAGCAGGATGACCACACACTTGTTACTAAGATGCCAAACCCCAGAGCAGGGAAGTCCACACACTCTGGCAGTATAGCAGGGATGACCACACACTTACTACTCCACATAGTTAAATACAAGCAGGGATTCCCACACTTATATTTATCTTATCTTGGTTTGTGAGGTTTTTAACCTGCGGAACCGTTTTTCAACCAGCCCCGTGGGGGTCCAAGAAGAATCTACACTGACCGCTCATTAGATAATGATTCGCTAGCGTATAACTATTTTACAAATTAATACAAAATACCGAAATTACACACAAACTGGCTAATCCTCTATAGTATCACTTATTAGAAACACACAATGATCATATTGAGTATACTTGAATTATCCAAAAAGTCATAACATTGACGAGAAGTTTAATTAGGTGAATCTTAATAAGCGTAAATAAATAAATAGGGGCGATAACTCTCGGCTAGCGAAGAGTCAGTTCGAAATCAGTCATACAGCTTTCCGCTTCATCTGTTTATACATTATATACACATTTTATACACTGATTTTGACTACGGATTGCTCTGTTCAGTGGGCTCATGGTGGGTGCAACCGGTCGACAGGGATTGCTTACCGCTCCTAGGCAACTGATCCCACCTCTGGAATATTCAGCTAGGTGTCCAAGTTTGTCCTGCTCTTCCTCTTTATTCTGTTTTGGACTTACGAGATTGATCACTGTTTGTTATCTTCGCCTTTCATGAACATATCTGAGTTCCATTATTATTGATTTAAAAATGTTGATGTCAACAAAGTTTGTTTGTTCATATTTAGTAAAGTTTTTCGGAATGGGTGAGAATATACATTTTATTTATAATTAATTTACACCAAACCCCTTATTTGTTGTGACACAATGAGTTGAAAGTCGGTACTTCACAGTAGAAATCGTTTCATACTTTGTAAGGAGGAGTTTTTCTGAAGTTTTAATCCAGAATATCAGCATTCTTTTGAAAAAGAGAAAAGAAATTTGAAACGGAACTTTTAAGCTGAGTTATCATATGGATCTTGAAATTACTGTCAGTTTCATCTAAATGTACGATGAGAACCCGCCTAAATCATTTATAAAAGCACGCTACCAATACACAAATAGACTCACCAAGCACGACAAACATATCAATAACAATACACCAATACATCACCGTCACAAGTCCCGTTCATTTCGTCATAATACTTAGCAAGAATTTGCAGTAGAAGAAAATTAGACTTATCGCAAATGCAAACTTTGGTGTTCCCTGAATTTTGATTGGTTGTCGTACTTTGTAGATGATCTTGTATATATATTTCCTCCACATTTACATCACCAGCAACGATATTTGTAACTGGACTAAAGTTGAAAAAAGAAAATTCTATATCTAGACATTATAAATTCACAGTATACAGTAGATGCTACCACAAAATCAAGTCGGAAAATGTTTATTTCTCCAAATATAGTAATACAATGTATATAGTTCATATGCAACTTATATAGGACAATCGGGACAATCCTTTTCAAAAAAATCTTGCATAAAAAATTAAAAATCCATTCAAGCTGTTTAATTTGGAGTATACATGCGCATCCGTTGTATCTTCTGATGGAAAAGACATGATTAGGCATAATATTTCAAAAGAAGAATTTTCAATCACATTTCAGTTGATTGCTAAAACTATAAAATTTGCATATGTGTAGTGTCACTTGACATCAAGAGTTCACCTAGCTTCCATTAGATCAGCCAGTTCTAGCCGTTGAATGACATCAATTTTCGCCTGTTTTTCTTGATCTTTCCATTAACTAGCATTGACAGACTCTCAAATCGGAACAAAAAATATTTTGGCATTTCTCCAAGACCATCTATAGCATCGTGCCCAACGAACTTTTCCAAGCAAAACCCTTTTACATCGTTTGGGGAAAGTTCATGCTCTTGGTCTGTGACAAAACAAACGCAAATATCCTCGTATAGACGCTTGTCAGGTACAAAAACCACAGTCACGTTTTTTATTCCATTCTTCTTTTTAAAGTGTTCTTCAATATTACTTGGCAGAATTTCTCTTGTGTCTCGGGAAATTCAGTCTTTGATTCGCCCTTTTATCATAACATGATTGTCTTCATTGATTTGCACAATGTCACCAGAACGACACTACACATCAGGTGAGTCCATGTTCTTGTAGTATGTCTCTAAACAACATATTTCTCGTATACAGAGCTCCCCATTCTCATGTTTTCTCAAAACATTTCCATCTCCATCAGTGACCTTCACTTGCACGCGGGCCGTTGGTTTTCCTACGTCACTAACTACGTATTTCACCAGCAATATTAATAAAACGGTCGTTCCATGTGTGACTGTAAGAGTTATGAATACACCAACAACCTTCGTATGATGGAGACTGTCAACCAGTTGTCCGCCTGTGACGACCTCATCAAGTTTGAACGAATCCTTGTAATTTTCCTTGTGAGTCACTTGATCTGAAAGAAAGTAACGCTTAATTTGAATTACTGCCGACGTTGCCAGCCGCTTCTTCTTTGATTCCTTTCCATATTCTCATAGTGCCGAGTCCTTCTAACGCAATCGAGGAATCGCAGCATATTCTAGGTTGACCTTGATACACTATTTGAGTTGGAAATCCTCCCATCCAAGCAAATGGCCTATCATTGTAGGTTTTGCTGGAAGATTTTGCTTTATTGTTGATTGTGTGAAAATGTGTATTGGGGTCATTTTAAGCTTTCCTTTGTTTTCGGATGTCGTGAGAATCACAATATCATCTTCGGAATAGAGTGTACGATAGAGTGTAAGAAATTCAACCCCGATTTCTTTTTCCAACTGAAATACTCCGGATAGGTCATCATAGGATGCCAGATGCTCGCTTTTCTGGGTAAAACCAAAGCTGAAATATTTCTGTATTCTAAAATGTAAAGGCAAAGAACGAACAGTGATCAATCTCGTAAGTCCTAAACAGAATACAAAAACAAGAACTGGGCAAACACGGGCCCCTGGCCTACGTCTGTAGATCCTTCTGTACTTAGTAAGTAGGAACTCCCCATTAAAGAAAAAACCAAGATAACGAACAGTGATCAATCTCATAAGTCCCAAATAGAATACAAAACGAAAGTAGGGCAAACATTGACCACTGGACACATCAGAGGTAGGATCAGGTGCCTATGTATGCTGATGTTATGTCTTCTCCTTTGCTTCCAGGCTTGTGTTTGTTGTGATTATTCCTGATCGTTGTATACATAATCCATACAAAAAGACTGATTTGAAAAATTATTTCCGTTAATCATTTCATTTTCTATTTTAAAATTCAGTCATGTCAGAATTCAGTTGCCTTTGTACTCTGAGGACCATCCCATACACGTACAAGAACATTACTCAAGTGTTCAACGAATCAATATTTCCTGACCAAGGAATTCTCATTTATCGAGGCATTGATGAAACATGACAAAGCTTGACTTGCCGTCAATTTCAGACGCAAGCAACCAAGGAAAGGAATTGATAAGGGGATACAATCGCTCCGTTTGGATACAACATCATAGAATAGGTGATCTCAGAATTAGCGATAAGCATTGTTGTTCACGTGCCATTCAGCATTACCGATGTCAGAGATGTCTTTGAAATAATTCCAATTGTTAATTGCAAGACATTTTTGATTGACCCCAGTAAACAAAATGAATATCTAAATATGATTTTGCAACTAATTGTTCCTATGCGATACGCAAGAGCTTGTTCTGCGTACGATCAGTTTTTGAATCGAGGCAGGCTACTTACAGCCAAGTTGTTGTCACAGGGGTTTCAACAGTCACGTTTAAAGGCAGCATTTCGTAAATTTTATGGTCTTTATAACAATTTAGTTTACCAATATGACCTACCATTGAGTCAAATGCTGTCTGATGTGTTTCATAACCATTATTAGGCTGTCATTCACACACAGATTTGACTACGGATTGTTCCGTTTACCTGATCAAGACTATGGGCACACGGCGGGTGTGACCGGTCAACAGGGGATGCTTACTCCTCCTAGGCACCTGATCCCACCTCTGTTATGTCCAGGGGCCCGTGTTTGACCAACTCTTGTTTTTGTATTCTATTTAGGACTTACGAGATTGATCACTGTTCGTTAGATCATTGCCTTTACATTGAGCCACAGGGGATGGAAAAATTAAACACANACGAGATTGATCACTGTTCGTTATCATTGCTAAATTACATTGAGCCACTGGGGATGAAAAAATTAAACACAAAATGTTTCATATGACAAAACTCTTTACTTGTATAATATATACAATTCATGTAATTTTTGGTATTTATAATTTATTGAAAGAATTTTTTTAATGTTAGTAACAATTAAACTAGGGATGGTTTTCAAGTAGGTCAATTCCCTCGTTCCTCCCCATTCCTTAATAGCAATTGACCTCAGCTGCGCTGGTTTCTCTACTTTAAGGAATAGAGAAGTAGATATTAGAGACTATCGAGAATACTCCAGAAGTTGCATTGTAGCAACAAATATTACATGTATTTACCGATTAGATTCGTTGCTGCCTTTCGCTCTTACTTCAGATGGCACACGGTTCCATTAGATTTTAAATATTCATGTGTTACACCATTCATTGGTTAAAGCCCTAAGTAGGAAAAAAGATTTAAGGAAACCCAGCAACTTATATATTTTCATATCGCTCATTGTTGATTGAACATCGAGACAGGTGGGTTTTTTTAATGCTGGTTTGGGTGCGTTTACTGTCAGTGTTTTAAATATTTGTTATCCGCAATATTATGCGCCTGTCGCCAGCATTTATTTATTTTCTAGTATCTGTCAATAAATTAAGTTTCTTCCAACGGAGAGGTAAAGTACCAACGGAAATGGGTCACAAACGATCTTCCTCGCACCTGTTACAGGTTGATTATATCCATTACAAATCATTCCGAGGTGTGAAAGTTTTTATTTAGAGATAACGATAGATGACCATATACACTTAAGAAGAAGGTGAATATATAAAGATTTCTTATTTGTTCAATTATAAACCAGTTTCAACCAAATGGGGCACAAGAAAAGATAAATAAGAATTTAAAAAACGAACATTCGGTTAAAAAAGGGTGAACGGGTCAACCGTCTTCAAGGGATGTAATCTAGAAACAAGATAAAGGGGATAGGGTTATTGAAAAATCTTCTTCAAAACAGCTGGGAATATTTTTAACACAATAGTTTAGAAAAGTTATAAAGAGAAATGAATGGGTTCATAGATATAAAAGATACAAATTTATTGTTTCGTGCAACTATAGACGATGGAATGTAACATTAAAAAAAAACCAGCAGGCCAACGGCGGGGGGGGGGGGGGGTCCAGCCCCGCTCAAACGGAAATGTTCCAGTAACTTAAAACCATTGAGATCCCCGTCCCCTCAGTGAGTATTTTCTTCTTGATTGAGGTAATGCGTATTGAATACCTAATAGTCTGTAACAAAATCCCAGGGTGGGATCTCTATACCACTGTCTCAATGAAAATGGTCCAATACATTAAAAATGATTGAGATTCTTACCCTCTAAGCTATATACATGTTCTTTCTTGCTCCTTGCGACAATAGGAGTTGAATGTGATGTCACAGAAAAGGGAGAAAGGGGCATCTCGAGTCCCTTCCAGAAACTATCAACGAAAAAAATAGCTCATGTAAAACGTTGTGTCCCATGGGCGTTTTGTTTTAGTTTTCTCCTATTTCTTTATTGGTCTCCTTCTTTGTCCATAATTTTGACTTTGGACATCACTTTTCTGTCTCATACATCGTGAACTGAAATGTTTTAGTCAAAGTTATGTGACTGATGAAGGTTATTTATACTAATGTCCGGGCCAAAGCCTCAATCTTCAGCCAAGCCTGGAGACATCTTTCACCAAAAAAGGAGAATCCATAGTATCTTTCACCTCTGAGGGTGTTACCCTTGAACCCCCCAACCCCCAACCCCAAGTTTTAGAGGTTCTTCATTCGTAAATTACGAAAGCCTAGTGGGTAAATTTAAAAGTATGAAATAATATGTAAGATGTTTCAAGACAATATGTCGTAATAACGTGGTTAAAAAGTCGTAATTACGACGTAATAAAAAAACCATAATAAGCAATAACGATACTAAAATCGTATCAAGATTTAAAAATTCATAGTAACGAGAGAAAAAAACCAATCGTAATAATTAGATGAAATTCGTAATAAAGATCGTAATTACGACTAAAACGAAATTAAAAAGTCATACCAATGAAATAAAAAGTATTAATAACGAAATAAAAAAGTTGTATTAAGGAAATGAAAAGTTGCAACAACGAAAAAAATCATAAAATTGTGACTTAATTAAGAGAATCGTAGAACCGAAATGAAAAATATCGTGGTAACGAGATAACGAGATGAATTAAGAAAGATTCAAGAAACATAGATATTGATGATCAGAATTAAAATTGTGAAATATACCTACCCACCGTTTGAAAATAGTAATAAAAAATATCAAATCATTCCTTTAAATCATTTAATTTAATTTAAAATTGCCATTTTTAAAACTAAAATCACGTTAACCATTGAAATATTAATAATTAATTTTGTTCTTTATCAAGATGTTATGCCCATTAATTGTAAATTATTCTCTGAGCTGACAAATTACACAGGCACTATTTTCCATTTACTTCCGTAAGTCTACCATATGGATGTCAATTTCTATCGCTCTGGATTTTTACAGCGCGAGTCAATCCAGTCACCTCAACGGCACATCCCCCCCCCCCCCCCCCCCCCCCCAAAGAAAAATATCGTAACTTTTTTTTTTTTTTTTTACAATGGCTGTCGATCAAAACTCAGTGAATTTAGAGTTATTTTTTTGTTCATTTTATAACTATACCAACAAAAGAATAATAAAGATTATCTTATCTAAAAAAAATCTCCTGGTGTCAGCCCTCCCCTATATATACGAGCGTGCCACGCTCGTGCCTCGTCTTCTGAGTGACGAAGTCATGCAGACCAGACGCCTCCTAGGGTTGGTTTGGTTCTTGGCCTTAGTCAGTGCCGATACCCTGAAAACTGCGTCAACATTGTTGTTGCTGAGGTACGATTAACTACTTAGTTGGATAGCTTTTTATTGTTTTTAAAATGGCATTCAATTTAATTTAGATTAAAGCGCATTTTTACGTGATTTAGAATTTAAAATCGCATACACACGCAAACATTTTTTTAGTTTTTAATCTTTTTGTGCAGAAATTATTTTTGATGTCACCTTTCCGAAACGTAACTGACGTCATTGGGGGGGATGAACTGCCATTAAAAAAAACTTCTTTTCTTTTTTTCAGAATGCAAGCAACAGTTTCACTTGTAAGGAAAGGACGATTTCGGAAAAAGGTGAGTCGATTAGTGTAACGGATAACGCTGAAAAATGACTGATAAAATAATAAAGAACTTGGTCTGATTTATAGGACGATACAAGTAATTGTACGGAGCTAAAGATTGGATGATACTATGTGTTCTAACAATCAAAAAAATCTTTTTGAATCTTAAAGCAAATTGGACAATAAATAATCACAGCTGTATAAATAATCACATAATAGAATATTTCTGAACGATTTCCAACGCATTTTAATAGAAATTATTCACCTGGAGCACTTAAAAATTATTCTATTTTCTTATACACTAATTGTGAACAGAATGCCAGAGGAGGGTTATTTCCGGATTCTGTGTCGCACCCCCAGACTCCGCTCTGCGAAATGTTCAGTTGAAGATTCTAAAGAAGAATGAGCGTGACGTTTTATGGAACGTTATACGTAAGTTCTAATGACGAATTTATACAATGTATCTGAAATGTTTTAAAATACATGTATGTAAGTTTTTACGAACACAAGGTACGTGTATCTCAAAGAACGTTATAACGCATTTCTAATAACGCATATATTCATGAAATGTTAATAGTAAGTTTCTAATGACAGAGAAATCTCATTGATATCATTGTTTTTGTCCTCGAACTAGAATGTCGCTTTGCCATTGGTTGAAACGCGTCACGTGAATTGCCGTCTAAATTCTTTAGACGGTGAGTAACAAAAATATGGACGGCAACATTGCGGCCGTTACGTCTTTTAGTACTGAACGTTATTTTCACCATACTATGCCGTCAGCATTTTGGTCCTTGACAAAATAAAACACTTATTAAGTTTGCTACTGACTGTCTACGAAATATGTCGGGTTGTTCAAGTCCATAGAAGCGAGGCGAAGCTCAATATTGTCCGTATTCAGTCAGTAACAAACCTAATAAGTAATAATGTAAAGTTTTAATGACGCAAATATATATTATTAAAGGAGCGTTTGTACATAAGTTTTGAAGAATAATGTGGGATGTCTTTTGTAATTTAGAAAATACGGAATATTAAAACATACAAATGTCGCTTAAAATCAGCATTTTGCAAATTCATGGTCTTATTACGATGAATTTACACCTCTCAGTTTTGTAACACGTTGCTAGGCCATTCAACAAACTAATTTTGAATACGTATTACTCCATTTACCTGATCAAGATATAGGAATAACGGCGGGTGTGACCAGTTAAAGGGTGATGTTTCCTCCTCCATATATACCTGATCCATCTCTGATATAGGGTCCGTGTTTGCTCATCTCTTAAATTTTGTTTTTTTATAGGATTTATGCGATTACTCACTGTTCGTTATCTTCACTGTTTCATGCATAACATTATTAACTTATCAGGTTTGTTTCTGTCTATGGAAATATATCGGGTTATTTAATTCTTAAAGGCGAGGAGAAGCCGAAATAATAAACCGAATAAGTGTTTTCATTTGTGAAGGACAAATTATGGCGCATAGTATGGTGATAGTTAGTTTCAATATTTAAAAAAAAAAGTAACGGCCGTCATGTTGCGTTTATTTTTTGCTACTCGCGTCTTAAGAATATAGACGGCAGTCACCGTAACGCATTCAACCAATGACAGAGCGACATTTTTAGTTCGAGGCAAAACAAAATACATAGCATAGCTACATGTATATTACTATACCAAACACACAGGGTCGATTTAAGAATCAGTCAATCATCTCAATAAATTGCAAGGTATACGGATATTCCCTGAGTATTTCAAAAACAATATTTAGAACCTGTATCTATCCATTACAACTTTTAAAAAAATCCCCTCGCGTTCTACGATAATAATCATTAACGATAAATGGGAGAACAAGACCTCTCTCTCTTTTAACTCTCTACGTCATTCGAATTTTCAATGTTTGTGCGGTCTGAAGGTATTCTGCGTCCTTTTACTTGCAAAGTCTTATCTTAGAAGTCAAATTTGATAATCTGCACAACCCCAAAGCACATCTGACGTGTACAACTTTGAAAGTTTCTGATGCCCTCTACAAATAAGGCAACATTTCGTAAAGTCTATGGTAGTTATAACGATATAGTTTGCAAATGGCCTGTCATGGGTCAATGTTGTCTGATGTGTTCATAGCCATTGTTATGCATTTTTCATACACGATTTGACTACGGATTGTCTCCGTTTACCTGATCAAGACAAGGCTCACGGCGGGTGTACTGGTCAACACGGGATGCTTACTCCTCCTAGGCACCTGCCACCTCTGGTGTGTCCAGGGGTCCGTGTTTGCCCAACTCTTGTTTTTGTATTCTGTTTAGGACTTACGAGATTGATTACTGTTCGTTATCTTTGCTTTACATAGAGTTATATCACCAAGAGAATGCCACTTTAAGAATTTCCCCAGATGTGAGTCAAAACTAATATCTACGGTTGAACTTAAGAAAGGAACAGAGAGGGTCAGGAACATTTGGTAATCTGTTGAACGTAGTGTATGACACACAAGGACTAAACCTGTTTTCTAATTGATTGTCAATGCAATCATTACATAGGCGTGATTAATGCAATTCATTTATAACCGGT
>CAJDSM010000432.1:7222-27616 GCA_903981925.1 Ostrea lurida
ATATCTTTTTTCGTGATTACATTTCATTTGTGACGAAACAATTATTTACCAATGGCATGTTCCATGAATGCCGCTACTTCCATCCAAAGGATTTTGAGAGCGGAAAAGATAAAAAACTCCAAAAGCAAACTAAGCAAATATAAAAACAAGCGCACAAAAACAATTATGCATAATATATCATAAAAGAACAAAATGTAAAATATATAAGCAATAAAATTATATGGATAATTAATTGAAAGAAATAACGTAAATACCAAACATGACAACGTGTGGTAATGCCCAAAAAAAAACAAATTTCCCATCCGCGCTAACGGCTGGCTGCCAGACATTATATTCAATTGCCTCCGATCAGAAACAACCACACGTCAGATGCGAGACATATAGAAAGTGCCATAGCCATACTTATATCAAAATATACACTTACATGCTCCAAACAATGTTCATATGCACATACAGCCTACATCTAATACTATAATATCTGTCGACAACCAACTATATAGTCTGTCAACTATATACTCTGTCATAATAAAGATATATCCCCTCCTCTGCCGATAAATAGTAGCAGCGCTGAAGATCCTGTAGTCGCAAGAAAACACCAATAAAGATAATTATGGCATTACATATACACATCTCCAAAAAATCTCACCCCAAGTGGATAAACAAATCCGCGCAATTCTCGATAAATCGCAATACCATAGGGACTCACAACTTGCGGGCCTATCAAACCATCGAGGCCTTAATGACCAAACGATTAAATCCGATACTGTAGGTAATAAGGAGCTACAAAGGAGAATAGGATTGAAGTTAACATATAATCATAAAAATCTTGACATATCTCCAAGCTAAAACCAAAAAATTGAATGAGTGAGAGAAAATAGCCCCGGGACGCCATGTTTATTTATCGCACGAGCTCGATCGCACAGCGCCATACGATAATGCCGGATTATATCTATCTTCTCTTGCATTTATTGGTTTCGAAGCGAGGAGGAGGGGAGGTGGGGGCAGGGGAGACGGAAAAAACAAACCACCAAAACGGTGCCAATACATATCAAACTACCTAAGTTCGTTTGCAATATAAATAGTATTTCCGAATTACAAATCTTCATACAAATATAGCTGAATTTACATTCTAGGTGGAACAGTGAGTAATATAAATGACAATCACCTATTTAACCACGATAATTATCATTATTCCAAAAATCAATCTATGCGATAAAGACAACTTATCCTCATTCATCGAAGGAAAAAATGAGATAACATAACAGAGATAAAACAACGTCGTTATCCACAAAAAGAGGAGAGAGCAGATACTGATCAATATTCCAGATTAAGTAAATTGAACCATAGACCAGTCCGTTTTATCAGACGGCATAAGAATTACTCAATTCGTAAAACCAGCGAAAAACGTGCAACCAAGCCGAAACTCATAATCAAATCAGACCCTATAACCTAAGTCATAAGTTCATACTCAATAATACACCTATAAAATAAATCTATCGCCATATTGATGGAACCACTTGCTCATCTCATAAGAAAACACAAAGACATATAATTAAAATATACCAGACTCAATCATCGTATCAAAGATAAACAAAAAACAATTAAATAGTCAATCTGATTATCAATTCGGGAAAAGAAACCCCAACCAAAAAATTAATTGGAATCACCGCATACTCCAAATGAACCGAAATTACCTCACACCCCCCCTCTTATCAGCGAACTGCTTTTTGCTAAGTTGAAAAATCTAACCCGTGAACTCTAACTTGGTTATTGATAATTAAGTGGTCTTTATGTCTAGATTCTCAGAAAATATACAACTTAACATACTAAATAGCTGCAACAAATTTAATATAATCAATCAAAAACTTGCTAGCGCAAAATTCACTAGAACTAATAAACCCATAATTCCTATAACTGAACTAATGAATATATTTCTAACGTTCAGTATAGACAAAATAACCGAATACAATATAAAAACTTTTCTTTTACGATAATAGTAGTAATCAATCATGAAACAATCGAGCATCAATCCACATGCTTACTATATTACATGTATTTCTAAAGAAGACGCGCCCGATAAAAATGCACTTATGAATATAATCTCGCTCTCTGCAGTATTATACTAATAATCTATCGTCCATCAAGGCGTTTTAAAATGTTATTACCTATCCGAAGATAAATGAAACACTGACCCGCTAATAGTATATAGATTCTCGCAAATTCAAATTAAGTCCAACCCATTACTAAAAATAGCAGATTCTCGCTGCCAAGAAAATACCTCGTAGAAAATTAATAACGAACGACTCTCCAAAAGCTCAATAATATTAGTATTACAAAATCGTATCATATAGCACCTAGTTCTCACCCCGCGAAAAGCTCTCATTGGACGAGCGGAAATCGACACTAAAATCCAAGAACCATTGGCGCAGTCAGTTACCATTATTCTCATACAGTTGTGAATTATGAAACCTTTATTTCTCAGCGTTCTGTTACGCATAGATCATAATTTTAAATACTTCTTCTTCCGAAAAGATGGTAGGTCTCTCAACACAACAGATAAATATGCTATGAGTAAGCCGCCTAAAGTTATAGTTAGAAAACAGAGCATCGTGGATAGGACATACAGTCTATAGACATCTACGGGTGAATGAACCGAGGCTATGTTACGCTAGACTGGCTAACCGTATCGATTATCTGTAAATACTAGACAAACCTAAACATTCTATATGGCGAACTCCAATTCAGACGGCAAAGTCCAAGGCCCCATGTCTCCCGCCAATATCCAGAGTGCCCGCCACCAAACTGAATGTCCCATAATCCCACCGCGCCACCAACCAAAAAACAAGAATGACCTAAACTAATACATAAACTAAAACAAAACCATAGTATAAAATCCACTAATTACTCACATCACTGTGATTTTCTGTTAACCTACTACTATAAGTAATCCCCTATTCAGGCACATAATCACAAAAATTACTAAATGCGTATATGACAATTTAATATAAACCCCTATCTTACTCTCATATCTAAAACCCTAATGGTCAAGAACAGACTCGAGAACAATTCTTACCCTACTAACAGAGATAATACAAATACTGGGACTAAATGGTAAGCAGCCCTATTATATTTGCAAGTTGAAAGCAATGTTAAATAATCAACCCTCTTCTTCAAAAAGAAACATACTACTCTATAATAGTCTCATAAAAATAGAAGTGCTTACCGAAGAAATTAACAAACTTTACAAATCAAAACCCATGGCCTGCAATTTAAGATACAATTGCTGAATACATCAATGACAGCAGACCGAGTTTTCATTCTATTTATAGAACATCTATTATCAGCCCTATATAATACGGGCAGACAAAAGCCAGATTGTATTATATCTCAGTAAAAATACATACCGTTCTCTATAACACTACACACACAATAAATATGAAATAATTTGCTGACTCGAAACGACAAAATACACATAGAGATACAAAAGAAAATATTTTTATTTAAAAATAAGGATTGAACGATGCAGAGAGTTTTTCCCACATTTATATTCGCATCAAAACTGATCAACCATATTGAATTGCATCAGCATCGTTTCAGCACTGACTGATTCAGGTTTTAAAAAGGTGTAAGACGATTGGACAATATTATTTTTATTAATTACTTTTTGCGCGGAATAAAATTTTTAAATATGGTAGACCAGTTTTGAAAGTCGGATTGCTAATTATCTGTTAAAAATGTAGCAGATCTCCTTAGACGGACAATCAACAGTCATTTCAGATATTGTGAGTTTGGCCACATGAATGGCAAACTTCTAAGATGGGACTAACACGGGTGATTGGATGCGTAAAATTCAAGTAATTGAAGGAACAAATTGCAGATATGTGAGGAGTGATAGAAGAGGAGTTAGCGGAACAGTGCGATTTCCAATTTTTTCGCAAGTCTGTGACCATTTTAAAATTTCTCAAAACATCCCAAACGTTGAAGAAAAGTAAAATGATTCTTACACAGTGTCATATAAAGTGATCAGGAAACAATTCTGCACGTCTTCGACAACCTTAGAAACCTGTATACTGCATTACTCACACAATCGCCTCAACAGAAGTTCTGAAAAAGTTTGCAGAGCGAAGCAATCTCCTATGTAATCTTAATGGCGTCCTATCGCTACTTAGGATCCCTTTACCCTGCATAACCAGAGGCCGGATTATTCAATAATCAACAAAATACCATAATAGCAGAAATACTAGACAGGGAAAAATACAGCAATGTGACATTTACGCACTCATGATGTCATATCGTACACGACAAAAAGGAGTGCAAAATTAAAAAAAAATTAATAACCCAAGTATTTGATTAATTTTTTCTTGAAAATAAAAACATCAAATTGTCAATAGTTTTATACATTTTCAACCTAAAAGAGTTCATATATTTACATATTTTAAAACCCTGTAAGTAGTTCTTGTATTCATACCCCAAACCAACTTTGGTGATTCGGTCTTTGCAGTTATAGGCACATATCATCAAAATATTTATTAGGGGATTAAACAGTAAATGTAAATATATACCAATACATATGTAAATCAATTTTTTTTTTCAAAACACCGAGAAACGGCCCGATGGATTTTTACAAAAGGAATTACAAAAAGTTGTAAGTGACGAATATGATAGGAAATAAAATTTCATTGACTTCCCGTTTTGGACTTGGATTATTGTACAATGCGTCACTGGCTTCGGATACATTTGACAATAAAGGAATGCTGTCAACATCAACATCCTCAATCATAAAAAGGTACAGTCCTGCATCCCGCCTTATTTTAAAGGAAGTGTTCATGAAAAAACTATTTTTGCACAGCAAACTTAGAATAGTGAGGCTAAAAACTTGTTTGTTCGTTTGTTTCTCTTAAAGGATTTCATCAATTAAACACTCTAAATGAAAGGTTTATGGAGGGTATCCATTAATTCCCAGCATGCATCTGTGTTCTGACGTAAATTGGCCACATTGCTGCTGGAGACTCGGGTTTACTGTTACACAGCTAGTGCACGATAAAGATGTCTGAATGTTAACACATATTTCAAGATTCAATCAATTAGAATATACATGTATCAAATATTTGGAAATAAACAAGATTGCTGTAAGATATAAAGTACTGCTTTATTATCATACAATTTATACATTGATTATTAATGTTCAATTGGTGTTTGGTGATGCAATATACAAATAACATTTGCCTATTGAAAGATTACTTATTCCTAGTCTGATAATTTATCATCTTCATCATAAAATGTTTTCCTTATTTCCATCACAACACATGAGAGTATAACTAACTACTCTGAATTTTCCCCCAGATGCTGACCACATCTGACCCAATTAATGAATGTGTCTGTGTAAGCCATGAATCTTGATTGTCTGCAACAGAAATGTGTCCTATTACATAGGTGAATGTGGAAATGTTTACACACAATTGGCATGCTATGTTTAGAATTTGATAAATACAGCAGATAATTTTTCCACTTCTGTTTGTGTTTTTCTTACTTGTTCTGGGGGCTCTTCTGAATCCTCTGTAGACCGTGGGCCAGTAACACATTACCTCCATACCCCCTCCCCCCCCCTGGGGATTTTTCTTACACTTTGGTTTTTTGAAAGGTTGTTTTAAATAAGGGTAAACGACAGGTTGTTTTGAACATTTCGTATGTTGGGGGCGCTTTTCAAAAGATATTGATTATATTGAATTGATCAATTTTGGCAAATTCAGTATAGCCCTTACTGGTTCTCATGAACCGCATTGTATAGCAGGGCCGTCATTTCAGAATATTATCAAAGAATATTACGAGCGGTACAATCTCCTTCGTGGATAAATTTTTTAAGGGGCTGCGAGGGCTAACGGAGAAATAGTCATTGCGTTGATCGCTTATTAGACTCAAAAAAAACTTACAAAATTTAATTATATTATAATGCAATATGTAATAAAAGCAAATGAGCACATGCTTTTTCACCGGGTTCATGCCATCACAGCCAGAGAAATATTACTCAACGAGAATTGGAAAATATAATATCCGTATATCTAGGCTAATGAACACTTTTTCATTATAAGGACAGACCAAAGTCGTGAGACATTTATTGCAAAAGGGCTAAAAACAAGGTTCCATCTATAACGAAATTATATTCTTCGCGATGAACCTTTTAAATAGAGACAACATAGTTGGTCAGATCACAACGATAAATTATATTAGCATGAATTGCTGAAATAGATAGAAACACATGAACATAAGCTCGTAACTTTATGTTCAAGAAATTTATCTTACGAATTTCATCACGGTTCTCATAAAGTACGAGAGGAGAGACCCTCATATCATAGACATATCACCTAATAGGGAGTACATATTTATCATGTAAACTAACAATATTACATATTTGTAGAAGTGCTCATTCCTTTTAATTTCAGTTTTTAAATAATGTAGTGCGCGAGTGTGGTGGAAACGTTTGCCTTCCTCAGAAGTAACAATTTAAGAAATATATTATTAACCAATTGACTCTATATCTGTTTTTCGGAGTAGCGTTCATGGTTCAACACAAAAATCTGCAATTTTTCTTAATTGTAGTTTCATAACATAACTAGAGTCATCATTAAGAAATTTCTATTCGGATAAGCTAATCAAATCTTCCAATAGTAGTATTGAGTTTCTCTAATCATAACGAACGGAACGACACATAACCGTGCTCGGCTAACGTAGATTCTGGGCTTCTGAAGAGTTATAATCTTAGCTATTAGTGCTATTATTATTAATTTAACTAATGTCATTGTGTTACAAGATATATGCAAACAAAATAAATTATTACTCCAATTATGCGATTCTTCGCGATAAATAGGCGTACACCAATTTTGCGGCCTTCGAGCAATATTCCAGAATTTGATAATTAGAATAGTTTCACATTGAATTTAAGAGCGGAATGTTTATGATTATATTTAGATTCTACCGCGAAATCGCGTCATACAATATTACGTCGCATATTAAAGATCGCCTTACACGTTTGCACATTGATAGATTGAGATCATTTGATCCACGTAAGTGTCTTCAGACGGAAACATTGTATTGATGTATCTAATATTCCATATATAATGTACAGAGGGGATTTGTTAGAAACTGATATTCATTTCTTTTATCAAGGGGGCAATCACACATTCATTCGCGACTATAAACTGTCACAAAGCATCCGCCGATACCCTCGAAAAAGTCAGAGATTCATTTCAACTTGCATCATTTTGCCATCACTATTTTCGTTCCAATATGATCTTTCACGTACATAAATATATTTTGTTAAAGACATTTAAAAAAAGTTGTAGTAATTACAATAACTCCGTGAGTCAGAACCATTAAACAATGTCTTATTTAAGGGGCAGTACCCTAATTTTCTAATAGTTGAAGGCTTTACGTAGTGTCCACTTAATTACACAAAATGTTGGTAAAAAACGGAGAGACAATCATCCTGAAGCAATGATAGAAGAAAGCAGATAGCTGGACGTTCGCTTATAATACATTTGTTAGAAATCAGACATGAAATTGATTCAAACGAGATATTGAATCTATTAAGAGTTAAGCAAATAAGCATTTATAGGAGTATGTGATGCAAGGGCGCCAATAGGGTATGAAAGCTTTGAGGATGCTCTTTAATATCATCTTAACAAACACTGAAAATACATTTTGTGAAAATATTTCATCATAACTATAATTGCTTGAATGTGGATCCCACGAGACCATATAAATACACACATCCCTTGACAAGTTGTTGTCTTAACTACTCTACACAATATAGGCAAGTTCAGGGGATGACCCCTAAAATTCAACACGAAAGATAATATTTTGAAGAGAAATAAAAATAAAAAACGTGAAAAAATAATTTTGTTGTATCCATATACATGCCACTCAATAGTACTATATTAGAAATTTAGTTCCCCTAGTATTAATCAATCAAGGCCAATTCAGCACGCAGAAATAACTAAGACAGGTAAGAGGGCGCAGAGGTCCCATCTGCAAATGGATTAGGAGTAACTGATAGAGGGATTATCTAATCAATTTAGCTTTTTCTTCAAATCTTATCCTCATACAATTTTTTAAATAGCTAAATACACGACTTGTTTAAGCAGTACCGATTGAAGCAAATTGTATGACTTCTTATTAAAGTGGACGTATTTGTGAGTATCTAGTGAGGTGTCAACGTGCGATATATTGAAGAATAAGAAATCTTACAGTTAATTTGATTCTAATGGCATTAAAAGACACTATTGAACAGCTGTCGAAATGTCTATTCGTTCTAATCGCATAAACTTATAAGTCGAAAAGAATATGTTTGTATTATTATAAGACATATACATTAATATGAAGCGATGTTAATGTCTGCTTGATATATAGACTCTAATCAATATGTCATCTTCAAGCAGTCATCTATTCACTTCCCTTTAAAGTGAAATTTGTCAAGATGGGATGACCCCGCCAATTAAGAAATTCTATAATTTAACATCGAGTATATTATTTAGGCAGACTAAGAAATGAGTTCCTATCTGTATGAGCATTTGGATATAGTAAGGTTACGAGAAAACAACATTAATCTGTCGCGAGCAACGGATACATCTAATGTTTTTAATGGTATAAGCCCTTTTGTGCCTGCAATAATTATGAGTCCTGACGTTATGACAGGTCACCAAATACTATGTTATACAAGCTTCATTCGTAAAAAAATAAAGCAGAAGCAGTAAACTATTGGGCTAATGAGTCATATTATTGAGAAAGCTAAGGTTGTATTGGATGATATATGAGTTAAACGTACTTAGGAAGAGAGCTTGAATATATCACATATCGAAATGAAAAAATTGATATACGCTATAAAGGAATTTAAGGGCACAAAACGTAATTAAATCTTGTGAGTGACTTTCATATTCTCTATAGACAACATTTAGTAAAAAAATATGTGTAATGTATCTTATATTACCACAAAATATTGTCGTGGGAAATGTAAACTCTGATGTCAAATAATGTCCTATCAGTCAAGATTCGTTGACTATCTCCCACATGTCTTTTTGAGAATGGAGTATTGCAGGATGGACCGCCCTACAATATGAATATAATGCACATTTTGAGAAATAAATAATGATAAAACAGAAAAAAAATTATTAGATAATATGAAGACCAATCTGGTGATACAAAAACTCGAATGAAATGAAATGGCGAATGAAGTGATCATATATTAAAGTATGGCTTTAGAGAGGGCCATCTCTAGGCGTATGAAGATTAGTAGGAACTAGAAGGATTGGAAATAAGTAGAGTTTTCTGAGATAAATAATCTGGAAAAACAATAAATAAATAAATATTAATAGTTTAATGACATTAATAAAGACAATTACATAGCTGAGACATAATGGTAATTTTTTCAATGAAACACGTATTATGTTCATCACATGCATGATACTTCAAATACTGAAAAGAATAAAAAGATTCAGTATATATACAGTAATCAGGATTCTGCTCAAGATGAGCGAGGAGATCAAAACAGATCGCTTTATAAAACTTCAATTTTGACTATTTTCCCGTTATCCAATACGAAAGATGCACTATTATATTGGTAAAAACGCGGTAATATAGAAAAATCAGTATCGCATGATCGAAATTGTGCTCTGAAAATGGTGCAGTCTAACTAGAGAAATATGTATCATAAGCTTGCCAAATCTCAAATTAAAATCTTAGTCAATGACTTACCGAATCGAGTCTCATTGTCGTAAGGACATATTTCGAGTAACAGTGAATCTCTCATAAAGAGATCGGATCAACCAGTAACCTAATAATATAAATTGCAATTGTCAATAGCTTGAACAGTAATTAAAAAACTGTATGTTTAAGAGCGAGGATCGTTCCTCGTTTAAGAGATTTATTTTAATTGTTAGGATTACGCAAATTGGTGTTGTTTTCGTTCCTAATTATTCATCTCTAACAAGAACATAATACCCAGATTGATGCTAATCTTTATCATTCATTTCTAGGTACTTTGGCTAGTTCATATTGACCAAATTCTGGATAATCTCAAACAACATAGATTATTACATACTGAGGAATAATTCGACTAAAAGGGACACAACATACTCAGATAGCTTTGGCAACGAGTAGATGAACACAATACACGATGTCTTTTTTTACGAATATTGTAATATATAGTTATGTCTTTTTTATCTAAATTTTGTGCAGTTAACCAGGTGGTTTCACTTTTTACCTCCGGACCAATTTTCGGCGGTTAATATTTCGTTCATGCCATTTTCCTCGTCTCCAAGTTTTCAGGGATTTAGATAGTATAACAATCTATTGAGAGACATTGGAGAAAATACGCAGAGAGAGCAATGTTTTCTAGACGTTTTATTTTCTGATATACAACATCAAATCAAAACACAGATTCCAAAAATCATACTCAGAACTTTTTAAGAGTAGTAAAATTTTCCGTGTCAGTGTACATGTCAAGAAGTGTGACCTTCACTGACGAGGAAAGCAGTAGTATGAGATACAAGAATCTTCGTTACGAATTATATTCAGTAAGAGATGTTAGTATCGTAGATATAATCAGAGTAGATTGTAGCATCTAGGGGAACAGAATAAAAAAATTCCAGTTCTCACTTGGTTGCTAATGAACCGATGCACAGAAACGAGACACACGTTGCGCCAGAGTACACCAACCTCGAAAAAAAAAACACTGAAAAAACATTTTATACGAAGATGTTGCAAGAGCCTGATTATGGCATCGACAAACATTGTCAGAATCATGATGAATAACCTTATTTACTAACTAGAGAGCAATAGTTTTGTTAAAGTATATTTAGTCATATAAATATGTGTAAATGCGTAAAATAACAGCACTGATTATAGTTCGGATACGCAATGATCAAAAGGTTTGCATGATAGGAGACAAGCCCTGAAAGACTAGTGAGGCTAAGAATTCCCTAAGACAAATGTTTCTTACCATATTCACAAATTAAAGAGATCACAAAATATTGATCTAAAAGCTCGTTTAGTGGTCGAGACGAAGGCAAAAGTGCATGCCGTAAACTATTGTACGGATAAGATACTGATATTCCATAACGAAATGAAAGTTGATTTAACTAATAAGGATATCCAACGGGGGCCAATAAAAGGTATGGCAACTTTGAGTAGCTCTTTCTATCTCTGTAAATAGGCGAAAAACATTGTATTTGTGAGATGTTATGATGCTTAAACCATAGATGCTTGGGAATGATGAGAGCTATAGAAAGCAAATAATGGTACCTAATATTCAAATATGTTTTGTTGGTCCCAATAAACTCATCGTCTACTTTAGGAGGAAGTTGCACACAAAGGCGAGATGACCTTCATAAAAATGTCTACACTGCTGTATACTATTATGAAACTTATATAAAGAGATATGTTATACATTGTATAGAAAGATATGATAGCTTCCTAAGATAATTCTTATCTACATACGGCGCTCCATTCTCTGCCGACAATTCATTGAAGGGCCAACACTGATACAAAATTAGTGAAGGTGATGAAAGCGGGTCGAATCTGTTTTACTTTCTAAGAGAAATCTATTCATCGGAAATAATAGCTTAAAAAAGACTGAACTCTTGTAAGTGTCGCCATCATTGAGAGAAAGACTAGATGTTGCTTGATTTTTAAAATACTCAAAGGTATCTTTGGTACAGGTTCGTGATAATACGAATAATGGAAAATGAGTTTACTTAAAAAGGGATTTCAAGGGTGCCGAAAGATGAGGATAACTCCTTTGATGCTTTCGTATCATCTTAGAAATCTGATAAAGGACATATGGTGAACTGTTATATAAACAACTGAAGTTGTCTAGATATTGACTTCTATCAATTTGTCATCGATCAAGAATTGGATGTTCTTACAAGGTCTCTTCTTTAAAGGATTTCAGGGATTAACCCCTAAAATTCTACATCGTATATTAGTATGAAAACTAATAAATATTTTTGTTATACGATTGTATAATTATTAAAAGTTACCAGATAAGTACAAATGGAGGACCTAAGTTGCCGATTCAAAGTTTATGGGGCAGTCTCTTTCAATATTTTAGGGGCTGTAGAGGGGGTCACAAATAATTTATATCTAAATATCCTCAGAACACCTACAAAAAAAGAACTTGGGTTAAGATTATATTGAATGCAAGTTTGCTTGTTTCGTAACGTTTTGGAATCAGCTGATATACACGGATAATGAAGTATTAGTACGTAATTAGGTGGATTTCGTTGGAAATGTGGCATATCAGATGATCCTACTATTTTGATGCTTTATCTCACTATAAAACGAAAATTAAACATTTGTGGAAAATTATTATATTATGAATTGCTTAGATATGTGTCTACTAAAACATATGTTGATATTCAAATTTGTGTCTTACATTTATCCTTCTTTAAGGAGTTCTAGCCTGGATACCAAAAAATCCAATCAGTATCGTCACACACACAAATGGACATCGTATATAATTGCTAACTGAACACTAAATAAGATCATATGTTAGCTTATATGATCTGATGTTTACAATTAAGAGGTGTTATGACACACTAAATAAATGATACTAATAATTAGTTCTAGAGAATAGAAAAAAATATAAAGGCCAATCTTATTTTTCCCACCAGAGGTTACGATTCAGGTTTTAAGGGGCCCGATTTGAAAATATACTTAGAAGTATGAGAGGAGGTGTCTGCTCCTACATTTTCAGTGATTTTAATAAGATGAAAGAGGAAGATCAAAATAATTTGATGTTTTCTAAATAGGTCAGCCGTTCCCAAAAACAACTTCACACAAGAATACTTTTAGATTAAAGCGGCGATTGTCATTTTGAAGCAAAGTAATTGTTTGGAACGTTTTGGATCAGCTGCAATCAACGACAATGAAGAATTTGATTGTAATAAGGGATTTCAGTGGGCCAAAAGTATGAACGACAAATTTTTGTCTTTAAGAGATCAGCACTTGTCTAAACCTTCATATAAAACAAAAAATTATATAATGAAACTATTTTTGAGAAATGTTTCCACTAAAAAGTGAGATTGGGCGTTGGTAATAGTGATGACCTAACGTCAAATTGGTTCAATTGCATAAATTCCGATTCAATGCTAACTCTTCAAATTATCTTGGAGTCCTGATCAATTCGTTAATTCGGATCTGGACAAACAGCTTTCTCTATTAAGTATTTGTATCAATTCCAAAACAATTTCACGTAAGGCGATGGGGGGGGATGACCGCCTAAAATATCAGTACATCGAAGGAATTATTTATTAATTAAGTAGACTTAAAAATATTTTTTTGTGTCCAAGCACTTGTCAGATACCAAAACCAAAGGTTCATCAGAATTAAGACAAAGAGTGAATTCCAAGGCGTATTCGCAATATAATAGTTTTAAAGGGCCATCCCTTCGTATTTAAGGGCCGAAAGGGGTCAGAAAGTAATTTTTCGATATAAGTAAAAAAATAAAGAAATAATTTGTTAAGCATAAATTACAGGCAAAGCTGCTTGTTTCATACGTTTTGTCAGTCAAAGCCTGATGCTCAGAACGAATGAAAAGATAATTAATTACGTGATTCAGGGTGATGTCAAGGGGCCAAACAGTCTATTAAACTTTAATGCTTTACTGCCCGAAAAGGATAAAACATTGTTGTAAAACGGTATTAGTAGCATTGATGCTTGAAATGTACTTCTGAACAATTATGCAATCGTGCAAGATCAGATTTTTACGTTTAAATCAAAGGTTCACATACATTTTCCAGAAAATTCAATTCTCTTATATCATCAAAGTTTTCAATTATTTATGTCTTTTTAATCTTAGTGGGTCGACGGTCTCAACGGAGAATTTTCTAAAGGTATATTTTTTCGATTATTCGGGGTGTTAAAAGGAATACCTACAAATAAAAATATCACGTGAGCTTTTAGAGCCACATTCGGGCAACCAAACTTATCGAGTTATCAAATGTTCCCCTCATGTCGAAAATATCTAATAATGCTAGATAGAAATTATTCATACTTTGAGGATAAATGATATATTTATATAGTTACATTCTCAGTCCATTAATTAATATCGTTTAATTTGCTGTGCGTTCAACTACGTGTTTGTTTTGGTTCATTTTCCAACCCTTAACAAAACATATATCTGCAATTGTCTGTTGCAGGCTTTAAAATTTTATCCATTGATTAAGAGTCTACTTCAATTATGAGCCAGATCGGATAATCCAAATACAAAGGGATAGTAGCGGATCTTGAGGTCAGATTCATTTGAATTTTTCGCGATTTGCGCAATATTCCGGTGATCTATCTTTTATGGTCAAAGACACCGTACACTATCATCACGTCTTTTTTGCACCCGACAAGCTCGTTATTGCTTATATTCAACTGGCAAGCTATGGAGATATGGGAATTATTCTGAGCTTATTTATCACTAATTTTATATTTTATTTTTAAGTTTTTTTTTATGTGGTCTTTTGTTTTTTTTTTTGTTTGTGTTGTGGGTGTCCATAAAGTGCAATGACAAATTTTATTTTCTTATTTATTACCAGTCGGCAAAAAATCAGTGAACGCACATATGCTTAATTCTCCCCTTTCCGCTCCCCGGTACACATCCTTTTTTCCTCCGTCGGCAGCAATGGATAATGCAGCCATGTCAATTTTACTGATTCAATTTGACGAAAACTTTCCTGCATATGGCAGCATTAAGGGGGGGGGGTGATTAAAATTTCCATTGCCATTCGAGAATCTGAGTTCTCAATTATTCCTCAATCAAACATGTGTCTACAAGGTGTGGTGCAAAGGAAAATATTTCATACTATTAGTGTATATTTAAGCATGAAATCAAACAAGATGATTTTGGACGAAGTCGAATGCACACAAGTATATTACTATAGTAGACTATGGCAAGAGAGGAATGAGATTAAACGCGTCCCTACATCCCAACTAATTTTTGAATCAGATGGGGTCCTCAGAACAATAGATATTGTAATCATAAGAATAACACAACGTCATTAGTCTATATACATCAGTGCTGTAAATATGCCCCTAAATTCCAGCCGCGAATCCCACCTTGACTCTTTTTCAGAACAACACGGAATCTACCTGTATGTATACAAACTGCTGATTAGACTAGAGACGTACCGCTGTATATGAGGTTGTGCCCTTTTTTGCAAAAAGTTCCCTACTTTTAGAATACAGGTATACAAGATAAAGTGGGTTCTTCTACCCATTGGAAATTCACAATCCAGAGGCCATAACATATAATATAATTGATATTCGGGTGTCCATCTAAATTTTACTATGTTGGCAATGTTTTTTATATTATATGATATACGAGCACACAGAGTAATCCAGTGCTTTAGATATAGGTTAAATATGGACAGATTTATACCTGGGAAGTTGGATGGCGTGTAATAGAAAGGAACTTTCTTACCACGTACTTGTCAAGTCCCTCCTGTGTACTCAACTGTTTTAGTGAGGAGAAACCAATACAGATTAATTCCATGTGAAATGACTACATCAAAGATGGGGAAAAGGTCACGCATTCTATGAAAACACAATTTCAATCACTTAAAGAGGTGTATAGCTATTTTCTCAAGACTCATATAAGAATATCAAGTAATAAATGGTGGTCGAGGTCCCAGCCGATGTTTGGTCGATCACTGAGGCATGCGCATTCCCGAAACGTGCTTTAAAGGTGATTAGAAAATTGAGATGTGGAAAACAATTTTTTCATATAAAATCGCTATTAGAAAAAAATAAAGGGGGAGGGGGGTATCACGTAACGGTCATAAAAATGGGCTTCTAAAAACGGAATGGAGGAGGTGCGTCCTAACAAAACTTTATAAAAATTGAAAAAAGAAATAAAGAGATACAAATAGCAGAATGGGGGAGAGAGTGGGGGTGGGAGTGGTTCAGACGCCTAACACGAGTCTAATGATCCCTTATTCAATACGGCAGTGAGGGGACCATCAGGTACTGATATTCATCATGCAATGAGGTCCGATAATTGCTTCACAATCATTTTTCGAGTCACAAACAGTCGATAAATTTAGTTCGCACAGAATATGGTCTCGGAAGAAATTGCTCAGGATCGTGTCTAGTCTATTGTTGATGCAATCACCAATATCTACGATCAGAATGAGTTGGCAATGTTCAGCCGTCAATTTGGGACATGTGATCTTAGATTAATAATAATGAAATCACTGCAAAATGAAAAAATATGATTCAATAAAAGAATTTCATGTTACTGAGCTTCGTCAGAAAATATGCCGTGGATTATCGAAAGAATAGGTTAAATAAAAATTTAATAAAGTGAAGAACAGATGCGATCACTAAAAATATCCGTGAGACCTGATTTTTAGAGCACTTAAATAATGTAGTGCGCGATCCGAAGAAATATGTTATACATGTATCAAATACAAAATGATGTTTTGAATTGCCGTGGAGTGAACCTGGACTAATCCGATATGAATGACGGAAATTCGTGAGTATTTTTATTAAATAAAAAAAAAACCGTGATATTCTTCATCTGATCCATCACAGTCACTGCAGCACCAATAAGGGCACACAGAACCCCCCCCCCCCTTCCAACCTTTCCATAATATGAAGAATATGAGATTGGGCACGTGCTACACCCCCAAACCCCAAATACTTTTTGAAGGCATCACGAGGCTATGCCTGAGGCTGAACCGCCATAATCCCCGCCTTAATCCTATTGCGATATCGTAATTCTTCTACACCATTCTTCCAACCCCGTCATAGCCTGCCAACTTCTTCTAAACCCGTTGGTTGAACAATGTGCAGCAATGTTCAAAATTAATTTATAATAGCCGAAGGTATGATTTTATTTTGTTAATGGGAAGTTAGAAACTGCAAGGATAACCATGAGAATAGCATTAATAATTTAGAAGCATATATTATGTGTATCTAATCTTATACTATTGGTAACCAGTAATAATGTCTCTGGCTTCTTACCATTTGAGTAATAATTTCTTTTGGCGTTTCGCAACCACTGGAGGCTTATTGATTATAGCTAGTAGGCATTCTTCAGAAATATACAAGCACTCAATCAAAATAGAAGTCGATATATTCTTGAAACGAGTCATTCATTCTATATTCGGTAGATCATATTTGTAAATGTACGAGGAAGAGGAGGGGTGAAGGCTAAGGAAACCATTGTATGAAGTCGTAAGAGTGAAGCACAAAACACGTAACTGTTAACATAATTGAGAGAAGAACCTACATGTATAGGCTGCGGCAGTTCATGTAAGGGAGTAGATTAGAATGATAAGATTGTTTGATCCGATATAGCGCGCTCGCTCACTGACTGGTAACACCGCAACACTATACTCTTTCTAATTTCAGATTACCGTAACCTTAAATAATCTGGATGAGATCATGCAGAAACTCATTGTTTTGCTTCGCTTCGGTGTCCAATTCGTGTCACTGGTACCGTATTAATATTATTTTAAAAAAATATGCAAAGCTGCCAAACATAAAATATTCAAAAAAAAAAAACTAGAAAAAATAGCTGGGAGATTGTTTTAATGTTTGACACTCTTCTTGTTGCTAGAAAAAAAACAAAAAAAAAATTCAATAATAAAAATTATTCAAGATTCAAAAATAAAATAATAACTGCAATGAGATTCGTGATTAAGGAAAATCTAATGTGTCAGGAAAACACTAAGATAATAAGGGGAAACCCTCCCGCCAAAAGGATTTGATGGCCCCCTTGATGCAATGATTTTTTCTGTATTACTAATGGGAATAACCCATTGTTTTCACTAAAATATTCGAAAGTTTACCCCAGAGAATTATTTTAAAATTATGTGACGGTGCTAACAGTTTGAGCGAGCGCAGGATTACATCTTCGATGAGATAAACATATGTGTATTTTCTCCCGTTACATGAAACTGCGATTTTTACAAATGTTTGTTTTGCTTAAATTAGGATACGTTCACAATGTTTCACCTCCATTTTTGCGCGAGTCCCCCCCCCCCCCCCCCCCTCCGCCAGCCCAGCCTTTTTACCCTTGGATCGATGACAATTTTTAAACAATGACACAAACTGTATCATAATTCTATTCAAAATTAACCTATTGTAATGAATTGGTTTTTCTGAAATTTGTATATAAACAGAGATGGAACCACTTACTAAACCCATCTTAAAAAAGCAGTCGCAAAGACAGCTCTAATGACTGCCTAAGGTTAACTTTAGGAAGTTTTCTGCGGGAGCTGCTCAGAGCTGCTTCTCCTGACTGAGCTCCATAGTTAAGCACGTTAAAACAGGGCTGCTGCTGACTCCCGCCTCTAGAGCTGCTGCTGTGACTGCTTCCAAGTTCAGCTAGAACAGGGTCGCACATCAGACGGACTGGTCCACAGACTGCTCAAGTTTCAGCTGTAGAACAGTCCACGGACAGGCTCCAACGGACATGCTCAGCCAATCCGGGCTTAAACAGGTCCATAGACGGCTCTAAAGTTCAGCTTAAAACAGGTCCACGACCTGCTCCGAAGTTCGCGTTAGAAAATGGCTATTAAAATAGTTAATTTATATTTTGGTCCTAAATTTGTCCTTAAAATGCAAATAAAATAAAAAACAACCCCGCAAAACAGAAATTGAAAATGCGTAGTGGATGGTTATTAAACAGAGTTACAGTTGGCATATACGAGCGGATAATTGAAACTGTAGGATTACATATATGCCTAACTCTAAGCACCGCACCAAAACTTGAATTTTTTTATATATTCATGTTTCGGAAGTTATTATATTGATCATTCTCTATTTCTCACTACTATGACTACTCACAATGCAAATTTTTAAATGAACTGGCAGTTTTCCCAAAGCGCGTTAACATCTATATTAATAGCAACAGAGCTGCATCTAATTCTGAACCGGAGCTCTGTTTAATATTTGACGCAGAGCTGCTTCTAATTTTAGTTTGAACGTCGCTCGACGTGTAACGTCCTTTGTTTTTTTTTTTTAAGATTTATAGTGTTCTTTGATTGTTCTTTATAGACCGCTTTCGCGTCTGCTCCATGACTGCTTATGTCACCAAGTCACGTTAATTTTCCTCTTTACGATTTTTTTTTCAAATCTTATTTTAGAACAGGTCTCATGGGATACTGCTAGTTTGCGTCTTGTCTGCCTAAGTTCACTAGAGCAGTTATGCTTGAAATGCTCTAGGCGTGTCTCCATGATCTGCTTCCAAGTTAACTAAGCCAGTTTTTTCTTCATTGACTGATTCCCCAATTGACTTGGTTGGCAGAGAATGTTGATGAATGGTTCGAATCGTATATTAAATAAGCCCCCCGCCCCGCCCCTCCCCATTTGTTGCACATGGGCGAAGGAAATTATATATTAATGAGAAACGCAGAAGACAAACTGTTATATTATATTTAGTTACTATCTCTGATCTCGTTCCTCAGTTTAGTCGAGATTACATTCCACATGTCCAATAAAGTTATTGAATATAAGGTTTTTCCATCATTTACATGGGCCGTAGGACGATGAGGGGGGGGGAGGGGGGTAGCGCGTTCCTCATTCATTTCATTTTGGAAAGAGGGGAGGGGGTGTTTGTGTCCCTTCACTTTCTCTTCCTTTGGTCAATGAGAATAAACTGATTTGTCCCAGCATTTCAAAGCCAACATCCAAAAAAACGTCGATAAACTGTAGGACTTTGTCCGTTGGTCCACTCGTTAACGTATACTGCAGTGATTAAATAAAAAGTATATCGATTAATTCGAACGAAATATGTATACATGTACATCCAAAAGAATGAGATTATGACGAGGTAAACCCTGCATGCATATTCAAAATTGAGTGATTTTTTTAAACCGTGATATTCTCATTCGTGACCAATAAGTAGAGAATATGTGAAATAAAAGTGAAGGGGGCACAAATAACTACCCTTTCTCCAACTCCCCCCCCTCATCTTCCAAAAATGGAAATGAGAGGGGCAGATGTGATAACCACTTCCCTCCTTCCTATCACGGGGCCCTAATGTATACGAAGAGGTTGTCCGAAAGTTCTAGTGGCCAAGCTTAATTTTATAAAAAGTAACGTTATAGATATCTTATGCATTAGCATAATATAAACCAAACATTACTAAGTGAATTAAAATGTAAAATTTTGTCCGATTTATTATATTATAACTAACTATTCGTTATAGACGTGGATGCTGACATACGGAGCAACTGCAAAATTTTAATGAAAAAGTTGTTTTTATCGTTATCACACAGTTCATATATTTGTGTTGAAAATTCGCGGAATATTGACTATTTTTAATACATGTGTCCAAAAGTCAATGTCAAGCCGCAATTTTGAATACGTTCAAAATTGAATAGCAGAGGAAATTAAGGTTTGGAA
>CAJDSM010000433.1:19756-29972 GCA_903981925.1 Ostrea lurida
AGAGAGAGGAGTTATCGCCTTGAACGGGCGCCTCCCACTCTCCTGGATTTTTTTGTTGGCGTGGCTTCTTCAGGTTCCGTTGAGGGGGGCTGCTACTACCATCTTAGACATCTGCGACTTGGATGATGTCCGATTCGCGAGAGTAGGGAGATGAAGCTATTTGAACCACAGCTGGGGATCTGGATCGTGGGCACAGGGCGTATACACACGCCGGTGGGCCATGCCTGTCACACGTCTAGGGACCAGACTCCTCAGTGGCGGATCCAGGATATTTTGTCGAAAGGGGGCCCGGCCCCTTTGGGAAAAAAGTGGGTCCTGCTTATAACGATCGACTGGCTCAGAGGTCTAGAATGAAACCCAAGTTGGGGGCCCAGGGCGAGCCCCGGAAGCTCCTATTTTGGTTTAAGGGCTTTTTTCAAGTCATTTTTAGGGTTATTTAGTTATATATTCTATTACATTAATGTATATTTTGGTCCAACAAAGGGGGGGGGGGGGGGGCGGGCCCCCTTGGGCCCCCTAAATCCGCCCACTGCTCCTCCAAGTCCCTTGTAGTCTAGCCTGGCCGTGAAGTGTAGCCAGTTGACATGACAGGCAGTGTGTGTGAATTGATTATTTACCTCCTCGATTTACTGTTACTCGTTTCTCAACATTTGATGGAAAATTAATTCCCTTGTAATCAATTTGATAGTACGGGTATTTACAATCTAGGGGGTAGTCATTTCAAGTTCGTAACATTTTTTGTTCGGCTTTAGAAGAGACAATACTTGGAGGTTGCTGATAGGTTGCCGCTATGAAAATTTTGACGGAAATTCTTGGGAGCAATTCATTGAAATATTGGTCGTAAATAGCACTTAATTAAACTTAATTATTTTCTGATATCAAGAAAATCATTCTGAATCAAAACTACGTCAGAAAGTGATTTTTTGAATATACGAAATTCGATTTTTGATATCACGTAATACACGGGATTTAAATTAAATTTTCAGTTGATTTTATAAAATCCAAAATTTTTCTTGACATCAATAAACAAATAAGAATAAAGATATCAAGAAATGGTTTTTGATAAAAAATTGAAATCTGTAACCAGAAAAACCCGTGTATCTTCTGATATAAATTTCTGAAATGTGATTTTTTTTAAATCAGAAAATAATTTTGTGATATAGAAAAAATAATGATATTTAAGAATTCGAATTTCTTATCAAAAAAAAATTTATATTTTAAGATATTAAAAAAACACCTCAAATATTACTAAAACTGCGCTCATTAGGGTAACAGTAATTCATTTGAGAGAGAGAGAGAGGAGAAGAGAGAGAGAGAGAGAGAAGAGAGAGAGAGAGAGAGAGAGAGAGAGAGAGAGGAGAGAGATCAATGTGCAATAAATCAATAGAATTTCCCTAACTGGCTACGTACGAAAAGATCGCCGTATGCGCATGTTTGTTTATTTCGACAAGCGCAGCGACTCCACGGTCCAAACTTTGTCTACGACCAGGCCTATATACATTTTACACAGAGTGATTATATAGTGACTGTAAGTAATCTATTACCTATAGTACTTTTTTTTTTTAAAAGAAGATTGTATTTTGGCGTATTTGATAAGATGAAACTCTTGCTTTGTACATTGTCTTTTCTACTTTCGTTTTAAACTTGGTCATCATAAACACAAACAGTTACATATAAAGATGGATCACTAGTATACATTCATCCAAGAGTATTTCAGTGTATATATATGTACGTAGCACTGGGCAGCGTTCAAGATCGTAGCCGCTTGGCTAGAAATTCTAGGTATCTTGAACGCACTGTATGAATGAATTAACGCTTGTTTTCTCTACGTCAAGGGCTAGCCTAGCATGCCGTTCAAGATCGTAGCGCTACCCGGCCTACGCAGCCGGTACGATCTTCAACGCAGCCCAGGTATCTGTAAAGGTCTACGAAGCTCAGACTGTGGTTTGGGTTTTGTGTTTTTTTGGGTTTTTTTTTGGGGGGGGGGGGGGGGGGGGGGGCACTTTGTAGAGCCATTAGAGATAAAATTGCCAACTCCTGTGAGTAGAATCTATCACCGTCATAATGGCTGACTTCATTTTGAAACACGGGTAGAAATATCAATATCAGGGTTATTTGTCAATTCATTTCAAATTAAATGTCTAGCTGAGTAGCTCAATAAGTTTAATTAGCACATTGACTACTGAAACGTAGATCGGTTTGGATTTTAAGCAGGGTTTGAAATTTTTTGCAAAATTACTAAATCTACTGAAACTGCCCATTTTTGACAAAAATAGAGTGAATTTGAAAGTTTTTAATTTTCAAAATATTCTTTAACAATATAAATAGCTCTTTATAGCTAATGTCATTTGTTTGTATACCCGACTTTAATAGATATTATTCGATTTTGATTTGAACATATATCCTACTTTTCGTCCACATCAAAGTTATACTGAAATCAGGTTGTCTGTCCATCCGTCTGTAGATGCAATCTTTTGGTTTTGGGGCTCCAAGTTGTTATCCTTTTCATAGAGTCATATGATCATAACTTTATATATTACTCATGGGACGAAGATTTCCTATCAAATTTGGAGTCAAAAGGTCAATGACACTGGACACCAAAGTAGCAAATATGGTTTCAGTATCGAGAGCATAAATCCAATCTACCTAGGTCACCATATATACATATGAGACTAGCTACCCATGGGAAAAGATGTTCCCTATTGAATTTGGGGTCAAAAGTTCAAAGGTCATTGGTCAAGTGCACTGGAGACATGAAACGTAGTAATAAGTTTCCGGGGTGTAAGCATTTAATATCCTTTCTACTTAGAGTCACCAAAATATCATACATATAGAACTACCCATGGGATTAAAAGATGTTCCCTATTGAATTGGTGTCAAATGCCAAGCACTCTGGACATTAAAAATAGCAATTATATGGTTTCCATCTAAAATTCATATTTTGAAAAGATGATAACATGTGAACAAAATGATTTCATATAAAATTCATATTTTTGAAAGTGATAACATGTGAACAATAGATTCCATATTCAGGCTTCAATGCAAAATATGAAACGTCCTATATGGACAATGATTAACTCAGGTGACGGTTAAGGCCTGTGGGCCTCTTGTTAAAAATGTATTTTTGGGAGGGCTTATAGTTGCACCATAGAATTCCGTTACGAAACAAATCCCCAAGATATTTTATTTTCATTGGCTCTGATGAACTAGAAATCGTCATATTCAAGTTGAAGATCAATTTTAAAAATTGATACGATTTTTGATTGGATTTGACAAATTCATTGCAAGACATTTGGATTCTATTGAGCTTTTTAAATGATTGATTTTTTTTTCTGCAGGGTATTAAGCATACTACAATGGCATGCGCACAAGAGGACCGCCTTATGACGGCCGCCATAGATTTTGGCACGACATACTCAGGATACTGCTTCTCGTTTCGACATGATTTCGAGACTGACCCTCTCAAAGTGTCAGCCAACACGTGGACCGCAGGCACTGCAGGTCTTGTGTCCCTAAAAACGCCCACCACTGTTCTCCTGGACGGAGATGGAAAATTAGTGACGTTTGGTTATGAAGCAGAAGATCGCTACTCGGAGCTTGCAGACGATGACGAACATGGCGACTATTATTATTTCAGACGGTTTAAGATGACACTTTTCAATTCTTCATCAGTAAGTTGCAGCATTTCATACTTTTTATGATGGTATACTACATGTACATCAGAGAAATTTGATATCTTTGAAAAGTGGAGGATACATGTATGTACAACACTTTTTTGAAAAATTTCATACAATGTATTCATTTAGTCAAAAAATGTAGTTTTAGTAGAAAGTAATCTGGTGGGGGGAAAAATCAAAACCCCTGCTGGACTCGAACGTGTGATCTACAGATTTGCAGTCAACATGTTAATCTACTGAGCTACTCAGTTAAAATTATATCGCTAATATTTATCATGTTTTAAAAGGAAGTCAATCATTATGACATTGTAGTATATGTCTCCTTAAAACTGATAAATGTGCTTTCAGTAAAAACACGTGACCCACCTGACATATTGTATTACTATCAACTCACCGCTAGATGCTTGAAGCATCAATACATGACATCAGAAATGGAATATATGTGTCTGAGTATATATACAATGTACTTTTCCAGTACATATTTGAAGTTAGGACTGGGTGTTAACTTAATATATCCTGATCGCGATGTTACTACCTTTATATACACCTCTGATTATACAAGTCTATAAATATACACTATGCATTTGAAAGAGGGATACAACAATGTACATACTGAATATCAAAATTGTATTACATATATGTATTCGGGAAAAGGGGTATTTGGAAATACACCGTATATTTAAGGTAGCCCACTACACTAAAGCTTATACTCTGTAAACACAACGTCACAAGATGGCGATTAAAAATAGTTTGTGAAATAACTTGATCGTATAACTTCATAGCTCAGTAGGTATAACATCAGTTTGGTATACCGCAGGTCCCGAGTTCCGACTCCTCCAGGGACTTTTGTTCATATTTATTGCGAGAAATTTTTGAAAATCATGATTTTTGTATTCAAATTTCATATTTTTCACCTTTTTCACATGTATAATTATTATATATCATCATATCTTTAAAAATTAAATCATATGGTGTTGTTTTGAGAAACTTTTCCCTGATGTAGTGGGCCACCTTAAAGTTTGAGTAGTAGTCGAACACGAGTTTATGATGGCATAAAGTAAATAATGGGAGATCATGCGAACAAATAAAATGCATCACCTGAAGTTTTGTAACAGGCTAAT
Source organism: Ostrea lurida (assembly GCA_903981925.1). Lineage (NCBI taxonomy): Eukaryota > Metazoa > Mollusca > Bivalvia > Ostreida > Ostreidae > Ostrea > Ostrea lurida. The sequence continues at coordinate 24,555 of CAJDSM010000433.1, forward strand.
AAATTATATTTTATAGAGACTAACTAGGGATACCATGTTAAAAGACATAACCGGAGGAAAACAGATGAAAGCCATCACGGTTTTTGCTCATGCCATCCGGTACTTAAAAGACCACATGCTGAAAACCCTGGATCAGCGTGGAGCCGGAATCAAAGCCAGGGACATCAACTGGGTGCTGACGGTTCCCGCCATCTGGGACGATCCCGCGAAACAGTTCATGCGTGAAGCCGCAGAGGAGGTAAACATGCCAACTTCTTAAAGATGAGAACATTTCTGATATTTTTCATTTCAATACATATGTATTTTGATAATTATTGACAGTTTGTTACATTTCTATGCAACATTTAAAAGGTTTTTTTTTTAATAAAGTAAAGTTTGAGAAAAATCCGTTAAAAATAAAGTACCGGTAGTTTAAATTCTGTATATATATATATTAATAATAAATATAATAATAATTATAATAAATACATGTATATAATAATAATAAATACATGTATATATATTTAGTAGTCATAAGCCTTCAGGCCAATTATCATACATGTATGTGGAAGTACTCTCTTCCACAAAGAACAGCTGCTTATGATTCCGACAATTTGTATGTAAATATGAAAAAAAAAAATTACGTAAATTTAAATGTTGGTTTTTGTACATACTGTATATGGAAATATTCCTTCTGCTTACTAGGCAGGTATAAATCGAGCGCAGCTGATGATTTCCCTGGAACCCGAGGCAGCCTCGCTGTTCTGTAAATATCTACCTATAGAGAAGTTACAGGGCGTAGATAAAGGAATCGGCGCATTCAAACCGGGTAGCCGATACCTCGTCTTGGATGCTGGAGGTAAACAAAACACCAGATTGACCATAATTTTGATGAAAATGCATTGAGAAGGAAGCCTCAAATATATGTCAAATAGATGACTTCTAAAAAAAAATTCTAATCTATACATTTCTAATCAAATGTATATATTGGTGTACGTCACGGGCACCTGGAAGATGATCAAAGGAGATATATATAAAAAAAAAAAAAAAAAAGTCAACTACTTGACACTTTCCTACATGTGTTTAAAAGATATTCTGATATGCTAATGCCATTAAATTAAGCTGCCTTTTTTTCTAACTTGAAAGGTTTCCATCTTTGTGCAATAGATCTCCATCTTTATGTACTGAATGAATATTGTTCTTGTCTTGGTGTAGATAAATCATTATGGGGACATTAAAGTTATCGCCAAGAATAAAGTCGCCCTGATTATTACACGACATTCGAAAGATTAAAGTCGCCGAAAAGATGTCGAGGTGTCAACTTTATGCTCTGAACATATACTTTTTAACAATATCTTCTTATCGTTTAATCAGCTATTAAAGCGATTGTGTAAAACGGTTTTAAAAACAAATTGATACATTCAAAACCGATAATTGCACATGCACAGCTTCTGACATCTTTCTGGTGACTTGCAACATCAACATCTGACATGTGAAGCCACCGTACAAAAATGTGATATTAATGTAACATCATTTTTTTTTTATGAATATTTAGATACTAAAAGAATGACTATTCAAAGTTATCTTCCTTTCTGTTACAAAGGTGGCACGGTCGACATCACAGTCCATGAGGTTCAGTTCAACGGAACTCTGAAGGAATTGGATAAGGCCAGTGGTGGCGCATGGGGAGGTACTCGAGTCGATGAATCCTTCAAGGAAATGCTGGAAGAAATTGTGGGAGCGGGAATGCTCGAGGAGTTTGCCTTGTCACACACAGCAGACTACATAGATTTGTTCCGAGATTTCGAGACAAAAAAGCGCAATGTGAAAGACGACGCCCCAGGAAAGATCACAATTCGTATTCCGATAAGTCTGCAAGAGTTGTACGAGGAAAGGTCGGGAGAGGAAATTAAAAAGAAAATTCGCCAGACGAAATACAAAGATGATCTCACTTGGGTCGGCGATCGTCTGCGCATTAACAAGCCATGTTTTGTAAACTTGTTTTCTGCAGCCTGTGATGGTATGGTGGATCACGTAAAGAAATTGTTACGTTCGTCCAAAGTCCGAGGTACAAATAACATCCTCATGGTTGGGGGTTTTTCAGAATCCCCCTTACTACAGAAAAGAATTCGTGATGAATTTAGTGATTGTCGAATAATTATTCCACAAGAAGCAGGGTTAGCCGTCCTTAAAGGTGCCGTCATATTTGGTCATCAACCAGCAACCATCGCGGCACGTGTAGCTAGATGCACGTATGGTATAGAAACCAACACGTCCTTTGATGCTAGAAAACATCCTCAGTCAAAGAAAAAAGTGGTAGAAGGCAAGGAGAAATGTAAAGAAGTGTTTGACAGGCACGTGTCCATTGGACAAGTGTTGGAAGTAGACGAAGTTCAAAGTGAAAAAAGCTACTGGCCTCTCTATTCAAACCAAACCAAAGTATCGCTACCGGTATATTCATCCTCAATGGACAACCCGGACTTCGTGGACGAGGCTGGATGTAGTTATCTAGGAAAGCTCACAGTGGATATCCCGCAATACGGTTCCGACAAAGAAGTGTCGACAAATTTCATCTTTGGTGGTACTGAACTAAAAGTGCAAGCTATTGTGAAAAGCACAGGGGAAGTTACCACTGCCAATTTTGACTTTTTGGAAGGAGACAGTTAAGACCTTTCGATATGAATTCTACTAATTTTTAAGACATGTATATCAATATTTAAAAATGATGCAGCAGTCATAATGATAGTCACAGCAAATATGTAAACAACACCGCTGATTATCAAATTACACTTATTTGTAAATAGGAAATGTAGGATAGTGTGTGTAATCTTATTAATATAATACGAGTAAAAACATGCTTTATTTCTAATTTTGGGATCGCAACAAATATTCATAAAGGTAAACGATAGAGAGGGGAGGAATTCCAAATGTCGACCCCTATTGATATTGAGGTTAAATATCAAGGGTTAAACTATTCTGGAAATGTCAACTCGGTATCTTGATTGATTGATTATATATATTGTTTATTCATATTGAGACGTCCCATTGCCGGTGAAGGGCTTCAACATTTAGACCTATGTTTGGCACTTGAGGGCCGTGGATCAGGGAGGGATCTCCTGCTGTGACACTGGGCTTTGGTTTTTGCTATCTCATCCGAAGGACCGTCCCATTTAGTCGCCTTTTACGGCAAGCAAGGGGTACTGAGGAGGAACGCTAAACAACATACAACCAACAACCACAGGTGGTCATTTCGTTTTTCTTACAGAAAGTAGTATTTCTTATACTGTACCAAACCCCTTCCACCGATGATCACCTTCAGAAGTTCTTCTATATGTATATAACCAGTTCCTACAAATGTGAAATATGAAAGCCCTCTCATTTACCTTTCAAAAGTTGTGATCAATGTTAAAGGGTTTTTTTCTCCAGAGACAAACAAACAGACAGACGAACAGGCCAAAAACTATGTTCCCGAATGAAAGATTCCAGGGGTATAATAAATTCGGATCTCGTCTCCTTCAGCAGAAAAAACTTTGATTTCACAGAAACTTTTGATACTGTAATATAGCGGTCATGTACATTTAATATATTCATAAACAATCATTCCTCGTATTACCGAGGACATTCGAAATTAAATATGGAACATAGGGCGTCGGAAGCAAATTGAAGGGGGGGGGGGGGGGGGGGGGCTAAACACAACAAAAAAGTTTCTAAGTCATAAAATACAAAATGAAATTAGAGAGTAATTTTGCCGATATTATGTCTATCTTTGGCAAAAAAAGTGGTGGGGGCTAACCCCCCCCCCCCCCCCCGCTTCCGGTTCCGACGCCTATGGGGACTGTGCTCACGATTACGAGAAAATTAACACGTGACATGCCCTTACGATGAAATTTGATACTGATCGACTTTCGTAGAAAGCTGGTTGAAATTTGCAACTACGAGATGCTATCTTCTACTAAAAAAGACAATCAGTGGCGGTTCTGAGAGGGGGAGGGGGGGGGCGGCAGCCCCCCCCCCCCCCTTTTGGTGGACCAAACTAATTATTATGTATAGATATACTAAGTACCTCCAAAAGTAACTTTAAAAAAAGGGGCTCTCAAAGCACGAGAGCTCCGGGGGCTTCGCACCCTGGGCCCCCTAGCTTGTAATATGGTCCTTTTGAAGCAAAGGTCGAAATCGGACGAGATTTTTTGGTATGTCTTAGAAAGGAAATGTTTCCGCGTTTACAAGATATTTGTTTTCAAGAAAAATCTATAGTTTGTTGTTGATTGATTGATTGATTATTTACTGTTTTACGTCCCACTCGAGAATCTTTCACTCTTATGAAGACGTCACCAAATTTAGGCCTATGCTCGGCACTCAGGGCCATGAGCTTTCGTGCCACACCTGCTGTGACACGGGGCCTCGGTTTTTCCGGTCTCATCCGAATGACCGCTCCATTTCTAGAGTCGCCTCTTACGACACACAAGGGGATGCTGGGGACCTATTCTAACCCGGATCCCCACGGGTTTCGTAGTGCAAGAAATAAAAATCTTGATGCATACCTGGTTTTGTATAAATGTAATTAAAATTAGATCTTCCATCTGCTCCTCAGTTTTGATCATATCGAAACCGGGGAACGAATGGACAATTATCTTAAATATTGTTTTTGTATATACTACGTATTGCATGTTTTTAATAAAAATAACAGATTTTTTAAAGTCAAAAACTAAAAACAGGAAATATATATATAAGAGTCTATAGTAGCGGACCGCGCTTATGCCATTATGATACACATGCAGTTTTGTAGTTCTTTGTTAATTTGCATGCTGTCTAAAAATCCTTGAGCACAACCTGTCCCAAAAATTTGTAAGCATCTACATTTCATGTTGAGACGCTGTTTCCTAGCTATTTTGGCCATTTCATTCCTAAACCAAAATATGCAGCCTACTTACAATTTGAAAGTTAGATTCATATTTTCTTACAACGAACTTTTTTTCCCCCTTGTTTTAAAAAAAGCATATAATTTGTCAAAGTCGCCTGTGAATGATGTTGGGGAATTGGTTCGACTCTGGGACCTTGTCAATTCCGTTCAATTCAGTTTATGGAATGGTACATGAAACGTATGTACATATCATACATTATTAATTACAAAACGGACGGAGAGTTTGGAGAACAGACACTTGTTGATTTTCATGTTAACAAGACATAACTTTCTTAAACTACAGGATTTTTGGAAAACATAAGTTCACAATTTTATTTTTGATGTTTGGAACAGAACAATACTCCATATCTTAAAAATCTCTACACACTTTACACTATGTATAAAACGAAATTCTTGTCGACATAGCAACTAATCATTTGGATGGGACTGTTAAATTAACATTTTTCAAACACGCAAGGACAGGAGAGAGCAGAGAGGAGAGAGAGAGAGAGAAGAGAGAGGAGAAGAGGATACTTTCG
>CAJDSM010000434.1:2632-17321 GCA_903981925.1 Ostrea lurida
GCAGTAAAATATCTAATGTTGATGTCACAGTAAAATCTCACAGTAAAATACATAATCATGTTGATGTCACAGTAAATACATCAATAATCATGTGGTGTTACAGTAAAATACATAATCATGTGATGTCACATTAAATGTCTAATGTTCATTTCACAGTTGAAATTATGTTGATGTCATTGTAATTTGTCTAACATGTTGCTGCCACTGGAAAAATATCTAACTATATTAGATGTCTCATTAAAATGTCTAATTATGCTGACGTCACAACAGAACAACCAGAGACAGAAAAACTCCAACTGAGGCCTGTAGATTAGGGGTGAGGACCTGTCTGTCTGGGATTGTCTGCGTGGTGGATTGTGTATTGTTTAAAGTGATTGTGTCTTTAGTGGTGATGGACTGGCTGGTGTCCTGGTCACCGTGTTTAGGAGTCTCTTTTGTTGATGGGAAGCCTAAGTTTTCAGAATGAGATGTTGACTTAGATGAGATAGCGCCTGTCGTGACGTCAGTGTTGTGTCTGGCTGTTGTGACGTCAGTGTTGTGTCTGGTTGTTGTAACGTCAGTGTTGTGTCTGGTTGTTGTGACGTCAGTGTTGTGTATGTCATTTGTGACATCTTTGATGTATTTGGCTGTTGTGACATCTGCGTTGTATTTGGTTGTTTGGGATGATTGTGACGTTGATGAAGCATCAGTTGTGGTAACTCTTGGGGTGGAAGTTGGGATGCTATTCTCATCTTCCGATGTTATTGTCTTCATATGTTGACAGTAATGACAACAATCGCCATGTCGCCCACTGCCTTGCCTACAGTCTAACAGAGTACAGGTCACAAAGGGGTCATCGCCATGGGGACACTTATCTGAAAGCACGACAATGTCAAAATTCATAGCAAAACGCTATCTCTCTGAGAATTTGGATTATGTAGATATATCAAACATTTGTGTGACACCCACCGGAGACCTTTTCTGCTGTACTGCTGTTAACACAAAGTCCGCGTATGCACCACTGAAATATCAAAATATTTCATTACCGAATGTTTTGTTCGTGGTGAATTTATGCTAAATGAATCCATTCATTTCTTGATAAAAGCACCAATCTTACAATCTCAACTTTACATACCTTACATGTTCAAATTGTAGACTTTAGATACTCTATACATGTCCAAATTGTAAACTTTACACATTCGACTTGGAGGGAATATAAAATCAATGGTTCAAGCATCAAATTTTCATAAAAATAGCAAAATTAAAAGGAGAGGAAATAGTGGAACCATGGGATTATGTGATATAAACAATCTTGTTAAGTATTACATGCATAATATATATAGCTGTAACTACCTTTTGATATCCGCATGGCGTGCCGTCATGAGGAAAGATCACGTGACATTCTGATCTCTCGGGGACAAAGCAAGCAAGTCCGTAACACATTGACTTCCAGTCGTCATGGTGATAATTCTGAAAGAAGCAAGGCAGTATTCAAGCTATTGAGTCCTGCTACTTGGAGGCAATTCAATGAATTGTGGGCCATCCTCACTGGCCAAGGGTTCTGATTTCTCATTGATTCTTCACAAAATCGGGAAATCATTAAAGAAAGTTTTCATGTTATGTACCACGAGTCCTGTTTATATATTTCATTTTCTGGTAAAAAAAAGAAAAAAAAAAGAAGAGGGCATGAAGTGTGTTTTACATCGTGCTTATGAAAGGTCTAAATCTGCTGAATAAGACCTTTGGTTGTCGATAGCGATACTTTCGTTTTGTCAAAAGGAATGCAGTAACGTTACCCTACAAACACGTGATCGATTGCCATAAGAATTCTGACACTGTTCGTCTGCGGAGTACACCAGCCCAGGCTGTGGAAGGAAGTTACGGTTTTGCATCGCGGGGACTCCAAGAAGACAATTTCTACGCTCCCTGAAAGAGAACAGCAAACATCAAAAGAATGAAGGAATTCCATATTGTTCGGGTCGTTGGCCATTTTAGTGGTTTATATTTAAAGGGTGTACATTATGAAGAGTGATCAACCTCTAAATTCCAATTACGAATAATATATGAATCAAGAGTAGGGCAAAACCAGAGCCCTGGATAGACTAATGGTGGGATCAGGTGTCTCGAAGGAGTAAGCATCTCCTGTCACACCCGCCGTTAGCTCTATTACATAATCAAGTAAAAGGTGTAATCCATAGTCAGATATGACACTTTACCATCGCATGTTGAAGAGATATATATTTACAGATTTTGTACATCACTACCTCGTTATTTTGTCGACGTAATCGTAGATACTGTGACGTGAACAAGGAGAGAACTCCCATGGATTCCTGGCCTTGGTTTCGTCTGTAACACGTGACATCTTGGACGCCATTAAATTAAGATCCGCGGCTGAGCACATATCTGCGTTTTGACTTCCGTCGTGGGACGCCCCGAAACTGTAATCATTCAGGAAAAAGACATGTACTGTATGTGCTTACTTCTAGAAGTAGATATGACGAGAATTAGGTCTAGAATGTACTTATTTTATTACTTATGTCCAAGTTCGTGTGCCGCCACATGGACTGTTAGTGCGTTCATTTTCTCCTCCACCACCGAAACTGACCAGTTACCGCACATCCGGCTCAGGAACGACAAACCTAAAGAAAAAACCGATAACTGCTCAATTTTAAGGGTCGCTCGCCGAAGGAACAGTCACGCCAGTTTACACTTTGAAATCAATCACATGCAGTTTTATTCCATACAACTCATTGTACACACGCTGCAACTAACTGCATTTGTTCTATTTTCCCTTCAAATTTGTAAATAATTCCATTCTTAAATAACTAGATAAAATACAAAATGGTTTATAACACGAAAGAGCAACAGATGGCAGCAGTTCTGGTATGCCAAGTGCTTTAAGCAGATACCGTTTATCTGTCTGTTTCATTCTTTTTGAAGAGACCATTTTGATTATTATTTGCGAAACACGTAGAATAACCTGCATATGACTTTTGTTTGGTTACTGGTGATTGAAATTGCATGGAACTGGACTTGATATAGTGCTGAGTTCTATTTCAGAAATAATCTCATCTCCCATCAAACCTACTGCATGCAACTAATATCTAACCAGTTTACACGCTGCAATTTATCTCGTGAAATACATGCACATCGACGACTTTTTATCTATCAACAATGCCCACTTTCATTCATATAGTCAAGTGAACTCAAAATAAAAGACACCACAGAGCCTTCCATTTGAATATTTCATTGAACATAGACATTAACGGTACACTGACAAGTCAGCTAGCGCTTTGTGATTTACGGGGCGACTTCAGCCTCTCCATTGTCAACTTCCCTTATCTGTGTAGCAAAATCTCATTATCACATGCATAAGACTTTATATTTCTCAGCTGATTCGAAACGTTAAAGCATATTCGGCGTTTGATCAATTTCAAATAGATCCAGGCTCTTGATGTTTCAGAGGTTTCAATTTGTCCAAACTTTTTAGCATCCGACGACGCGTTTTTCTTTGCATCTTCATTTGCAGCGTGAATATTCTATTCTATATTAGACATATGGAATGAAAATTCACCCACCTATTGTTTTGGGAGAGTTCAGATCTTTGTAGTACAGATCAAACCTACAAAAGATTTCATCCTGATGTTTAAAAACATGTGATACAGTTTGCTTGAAGATGAGTAATTTGAACAGAATACGACCCCGACTTTTGAATTTTACCCCGTGAACAGAGTCGCGTGGTCGTGTGGTATGATGTTCTGCAAAAACTGTTTGGACCAATCAGCAAACTGTCTGAGCACCTCGTAATCGTCGACAATGTTACATCCGGGACACAAGGCATGGTGGTGGGTCCAGGGGGGACTATTAGTCTCCTATAGACAGAGTGAAGTATCATTCTATGAAATACAGTCAAACCTTCATTATAAAAGTCACATATGGCAGGTAATTTCTAACTGGGTATTTCTGTATCAACTAGTCTAAGTATATCTTGTGAAAAACATCATACATACATCAAAATGAATATATTTACATGTCAAAAAATCCAACATTAACAGAAAAAATCTCCTTACAGAGTAGTGGGTTTTTTTTCTTTTTCTTAAATGCAGTTCATGAAAAGGAATTTTTGCTAAGAAAAATTTGGAAAAAGACAACTTACATTGCATGCGCATATGCTATTGTTGAATAATGCAAAATCCTTCATATTAAGAAGTGAATGTAAAGGCAATGATAACGAACACTAAATAATCTCAAAAATCCTATAATGAATACAATATTAAAAGCTGAGTAAACATGGATCCCTGGATACACCAGAGGTGGGATCAGGTACCTAGTAGGAGTAAGTTGACTGTTGACCGGGCCAAAATATCATATGTTTGAAAGCAAGTTGATTTAGCCAAGAAGTGACAAATATTGGCCCCTAGTAAGACAACAAATAATAAATAGGTGTAATCAACGTTTAGGAAATATTATGTTTGTTTATCTGTTTAGCAAGTACATTTATAGACAATCTCTTATGTTAAACTATTCCATGTTATTTTGATTGAAAGAAAGACAATTAAAAACTATTAATAGCAAAGACAGATCTAAAAAGTGCATGTACAGTGGTCACAAAATGTGGACCCTGAGAGAAATCAAAGTTATTCTGTTGTATGTTGCGGGGTCCATTTGAACAAAGCACACACTTGCAGACACTCTTGAGTTAGTTATTTGAAATAAGAAACAAACTTTTCTTTCCCCCACTGTTTAATCATTTTTAGGGTTAATTTGTTTGCCATTCCCGCCATTGAATGAACTGGTGAAGGTAAAAAATAATGTTAAGTTTTATAAAGCCTGTAAAGAATAGGGCCAACACAGATTCCTGGACACACCAGAGGTGAAATCAGGTTCGTAGGAGGAGGAAGCATCCCTTGTTGACTTATTATGTATGCCCTTAGCCCTATGTGTTGATCCGGTAGACGAATTAACGTAGTAAAATCTATATGTAGAGAACGGTTTAACACTCGGTATGAAATACATGTCAGTAAGACAGGAAGACGGCATTCGACTCTGTGATGGCTTCAGTTTGCAAATTAGACCATAAACTGAGAATAAAAATATTGATTACTTCTAATTTATTGGGCACATATCTTAAAAAAATATTGGTTTACAAAATTTCAAAATCAAACATTTACTGAAAACTTTGTGTATGAAAATTATTTCAAAGTTGGCTGGATTTGAAATATCGACTTAAGTCTATCTTCAGCTTATGGTCTTTGGGCTAGATCATTATAACGACCATATAAGTTGTAAATTAAATGCTGACTTCAAATAATATTATTAAAACCACAGCAACATCAACATAGTTTTCGGTAGTCTGCCTCAGCTTTCAGGATCTTACATTGAAGATGACGATTCCAGACATAATTATGTTGAAGGCGTGTCGTTCACTGTCAGCTGATTTGAATATAGCATCAACCTGTCAAAATCAAAATGATATAAATATTGAGCACAAAGGGTCATGTTGGAGTGAGGTTAATTGTCTTGACGACCGAACACTTGAAGGAATGCGTTAAACATATTCGCAATGATATAATATATACAAGAATCCATTTACAGCAATACCGAGTTAACCACATGGCCATAAAACTCCACCATCCGGGTCTTTGTAATGTAATCCCTTTCTGAATCAGGTAGACTGCTGTTGGTCGTCGAAAGCCATCTGCAATATTAAAGAATTTAAAGTTAAGGTGTCGCTTTTTTGTATTTTAGTAACGTAAGTTGATAGTACTCGATGTCGCATAATTAATTAAGTTGGGTGGTATTCACTCTTTGGCAATTATAAAATCTAGATGGTTAGTCATGTTTGAGAATTTTATAAAATATACGCAATCTTAGCCTTCGAATATTCTAACTGGTCTAGATGATCCCCCATTTTTGTGATTCTCTATAGCAATGACACCCCATCAATAGTTAGTCTCTAGAGTCAATGATACCTCACCTTTGGTAATTATATCAAGTATGGATGGTACCCCACCCTTGGCAATTCTATAGTCTAAAAAATACCCGATCTTATGATATTCTATGAAGTATAGATGACGACGTTTAATAATTCTATAATGTCTAAGTGACAATCTTCGGTAATTCTACGAAATATAGCTAGTGTCTCATGTTTAATGATTCTATAAAGTTTTATTGTATGGTGATCCTCCTTCGGTATATCTACAGTTTAAATGAATTGTTCCATTTCGGTCATTCTATAATGGTTTAATAGATGGGTTTTCTGCATACAATATATTTGTGTAGATGGTACATGTACTACTCCACCTTTGATAATTCTTGAAGTCAGCCACGATTCCATACTCCACAAACAGGTTATTCTTGATGACATGACGTCGACCACGGATCCGCCTCTGAGTTTCAGAAATGCGACTTCCTTCTGCATTGTGCTTCCGGTTCCTCGTCGCCTCACGTCGCTCTCGACTAATTCTCTGGCTTTCATCTTTTTGAGGGGAGTTTATGCCATCTACATGGGGAAATAATTTATCAACAGAAATTCTAGCATTACATTGACAACAGCAGCAGTTAGTGTTGCATTTGTCTGGGGGAATTCAACAATTTTGCGCAGAGCCACGGCAGGCGTACCTTGGATGACCACAGCGTCCCGGAAGTAATCTACCAATAGTTCCATCTTACTGACCACATGCGGACCTATCTCCCCTGGTGACGCGTGCGTTACTTCAAAGTCCGGTTGTATTAAGTGCACATGGTTGTCTTTGAGGAAACTGCCATACTAAAATAGCATTGTTAGTCCTATCAGTGTACAACATATATTACATTGCGTTATTATATCAATTCTTCAAACAATGTGATCGGAATTCGATTGAAATTTTACGATAACAGCAATGAAGTGTAACTACTGATTCTTAGGAAAAAATGTAGTGAGCATACATTTTTATTGATGGTTTGATCAGAATATTGACATACATGAGGACTATTCTCGGCTCTTCTATACTTACAAATTTCTGTGACGTCATGTTGTTCCAATTCAAAGTGATAGCAGTTTTATCCGTATCGTTAACGTAGAATATACTCTCCTGTACCAAATGAGGAAAGAGGTTGTATGTTTATTTCTACCCAATTTCAGTGAGTCAAAGAACATAGTAACTGCACAACAATTAACAACAATGTCCAAAATATACCACAATTATTGCGAAAGGATAGACCAAAATTTTTCTAAATAATGATATAAAAAGTGTATTAACGTACACATATATTTGCTTTGATTCCACATGAAAAGATAAAGATAACGAGCAGTGATCGGATCTCACAGATCATGCAAAGAATACGAAATTAATACTAAGGTACACACGGACCACTTGATATATGCCAGAGGTAGGATTAGGTGCTTAAGAGGAGTAAGCATCACCTATTGACCAGTTACACCCGCCGTCAGCAGATATGGATGGCTCTAGGGTGTCATAATGGGATATATAGAATTGATATATGTTGTTAAGAAATCAAACGTGTGTCAATATATCAAAATGTTATTCTTCTCATGTAGAAACTAATAAAGAAGCACAATTCGTGTCCACGGGAATACCAACAGTTGTTGGCAAACCTGATTACAAAAGACTTCGCAGATGTTGTCAATGACGAATTTCTGCATCTTTTCAATGTTAACATTAGAGTACTAGAGCTAAAATCAAAGTGGTGTTGTTGGATATTTCTGCGCTCCATATTTATTGGAAAAGCAACTATCTATATAAAAAAAAAATAGTTTTTGGTTTATGGAGGAGAATGATCGTGTTAAGTTTTGAAAGTTTATACTCTTTTATGCTGTCGATTTGCGTAACGTTTTGTAATTTCAAATTACTCAAAGGTTTGGAAGGATTTTTTCCCGTCAGAATCATCTTTAATTTACATTATTTCTCGAACACATTGTAGCACAGTACGTCTGAATTTCTCCTTCACAGCAGTTAATACTTTAGTGAAAACCAGAGATAAAGGTTGGTGGATATTTATTGGATTCATCAATAGAGCTCACAAAGGGTCTTTCAGTTACGTAGCCGCCATTAGGCACGTGCCTACACATAATTTTTACAGCAAAAATAAAATATAAAAATGTTCAAATACCAGATTTTCACTTATTAAAAGTCATTAATGCTAACAAGGTATAAACCCAAACAACACTTTCCCTTTCGGTCTTCATATGTGAACTTTTTCATTAATTCATCTTTCTAACTCGATCAGACACTTTGATCATTCAAAATCGTTTTTTGAAAAGGAACTTGTAGTATAGGTTGTATTAACACATGTGAAAGTGAGAATGAGTTAAAAACTAATTAAACAACTGAAAACAAATGATTAAAATAACTACTCACCGCTGTTTGCACTAACTCCTCCTTTACAAATCCCTTCTCTGTTGCGCTGTAAATTTTGGGCACGGTCACATGACGTCGAGTACGTTGAACATGCAACGACAGTACGTCTGAGTGTGACGTCACTACCAGGTGTAAATCATCAGGAGGAGTGGTGTCCCTTAGACTTCGTCTGAATCTACCGATAGGGCTGTGGATTTCTAATGTTACAGGTTCAACATCTGCAGCTGAGGAAAAATTGGCCATTTAAAATATGCATAAATATCATGATTCATAAATAAAGGGAATCGATATTTTAAAAATCCACTCTTTAATACAAAATTTATGTAATGTAATGGATTTCTAATCAATAAAATCAATCACAATTCGGGGGTGGGGTGTAAAAGGATGAATCTTTTTAAAAGGGGCATAGACACGTTTTGAGCTAAAAATGTTTAAATTTTAGATTTTCATTTTTAATATTTACAATGCTCATTAACTGTATAAGGTATATCTAATATATAGTTAATTAAGTTACAAGCTTAAAATTAAAATTTGATTCACTTCTTCTCCAGAACAAATGGACCAATTTCAACAAAGCCTCTCACAAAATTGATTGAAAAGTCCACTACTAAGAAGAGATAATAAAGAAATAGCGAACATTTGGTGAGGTCTTTTAAAAAAAATATTGGTCCCCGAGTGTATTGGGTGGTGTCACAAGCCAGTCACAGCTCGACTACTTAATCGCCTCAATCAAACTTGAACTGAGGAGTAAAGCCAGTCACTACTCGACTCCTTCATCACCTCAAACAGACCCGTACTGAGGAATAAAGCCAGTCACAGCTCAACTCATCCCATCACCTCAAACAGACCCATACTGAGGAATAAAGCCAGTCACAGCTCAACTCATCCCATCACCTCAAACAGACCCATACTGAGGAATAAGCCAGTAACGCTCGAATCCTTAGTCACCTTAATCAAACTTGTACTGAGGAATCGGACCTGTATTGTGGTAAAAAGCCAGGGACAAGTTTGCATCACCAAAATCTAAATCTTATTGCAAATCACTGCATGCATTTAATACCTTATTTTTCAGTGTATAATCTTATCTGGAGCAATATCATCGTTTTTAAAACATTTAGAGTCATCCTCAACATGTTTTCTTTCTTTTTTCTTTTTCTTTCTTTAAACCCCACGTTATCTTTACTTATTGAATTTACGCGTTTTGGGTGTGGACGATTTCTATGTGGATGGAAGGCGAGATAAGGGGACGGGTGCGTGGAGATTCACCCTCCACGTCACCTAAAACACGAGATACTTAGAAAAGAATGATATACCAAAACACACAAATACAAACATTCACACACTGTAAGATGTTTGTTTTTAATTACATAAAAACAGCTTTTGAACCAAAAAATAAATAAAGATAATGATAATAATATGAAATAGATCGAAAACAAATATCAAGATCAAATTAAAAATAAAAACATGCAACAAAACAAAATAAAAACAAAACAACAACAACAACAAAAAAACCCCAAAAAAACCCAAAACAACACCCCTCCCCCCAACAAAACAAAAACGCCCCCCCCCGCCCCCCCCCCCAAACAACAACTAAACTAACCAAAAGATAAAAAAAAAAAAAAAAAAAAAAAAAAAAGAAAAAAAAAATAACCCCCACAGGCAATCAATTTCGTAAAACTGCTTTATCTCCAGATCAGGTAGTGATGTAAGAACTAATGTTTAACTGATGAGTAAACAAATGAAAATTCAAAACAAACAAAACAAAAATCTCCAAAATGGTTTAATCATATCCTGAGAACGTGATTCTGAAATTGCTATTTTTCTTTCAAGGATTTCCTAATGTTTGTTATAACAGTTGATTTCAGGTAAAAACGAACTGAATCACATGCAGGTCCCATAGGCAGTGAACTTTCCCTGATCAGAATTGAAGATATCTTCTTCTTTATTTAAATTCTCAGTGTAATAAACGAACTTTATCTTTGAAATACCATGTTTAATTTTCTTTTTATCAAAAAATTTAAGTTTTGACGTCAACTCACACAACTGATGACAAATACCTATCTCACGGACGTATGTATGCTTGTTTGAATCTGAAGAAATGTTTAAAATGGCAAAATAAAAAAAAATACAGTTCATTCTCTATAAATAAGTGTAATATTAATGCCGTAGAACTTTATTTGAAGGAAAAAAAGATACTCTGCACTGAACGGTAAAAATGAACTTCTAACAGGCGCTCAAAGGGGCACGGACACGTTTTGAACTAAAAATGTTTAAATTTTAGATTGCCAATTTTAATGTTTACAATGCTTGACGAAGGTATTTCTAATGGTCAGGAAATTTTCTTTTTGTCATCTGTTGACTTCCAAGTGAGATACAGCACTTACAATTCTTTGTTATGTAAATAAGACCCGAGCCATGATTTTGATTACATATATCGAATACGCTACTAAACGTTCCATTTAAAGCATATTTTTTCAAATTAGAAGTTCATTCAAAACACAATTAAACAGTGTCTAGTGTTTTTCACATCTCATATTGTTTTAAACATGATATTTTCTACGAAGCAATCTCTTTGTAAACATAAACATGTTTACATAGCAAAGATTTTTTAGTGCTGTTTCTTATTTGTAACTCAACAACTGACTTTCAAATTTTTGCTGACCACTAGAAATAACTTGATTCAACATTTTAAACATCAAAAGTGGCAATCTAAAATTTGAACATTTTTAGTTACGAAATGGAAAAAAAAAAATATTCACTTAGTTGTATGCTCGGAGTTTCTTCTCCAATCAAATACTAATCCCATGCACATGGTGTAGGTTATACAAATTGTACATATGAATGGCGAAGATACATGTGATTGAAGCTAATTTCATTGCATAGGTTTTAAGACTAATTTGAACGTAATGAATAATTAATTTTGAAATGATACAGGTTTCAATGAAAAGAAAAATGAATTGTTTATTATATGTTACTGGTTTTTAGAATAATGCTGATCGATGAAGGAATTCTAAATCTCGAGAAAAGGGCTATAAATTAATTCATATCAAATGAAGATAAAGAAATTTTATTTACATTCGACTCACTGAAAGCCTTACCTTGTTGAGAGTGCTGAAGGATGGCAGGGTTCACCCCCGGGGTGCCCAATAGAAGGCATACAAAAAATACGATGGGGGACATCATTATGTGAAAGAAAATAAAACCCGCGCTGTACTAGAATGAAGTTCACCGTCTGTACTCATTTTGTAAAACTTCGTAATAAAGATAAAGCCGTCTGGTGTGACGGGGCACAGTTATCGCGGGAAAACATCGCACACGTCCGTCCCCGGGCGGCAACTTATCGCCCTGAAATCGTTTCGCAGATCTACCCACTGGGAGAATCCAGGGTTAACACTCCGTACCGAAAGTGATAGCTCATTAATTTTAAAGTTAATTGGAATGTTAACAATGTGTGGCTGTACGACAACACAAACGTAAAATTTTCAAAACTTTATTTCTAAATTGTATAATCTAAATCTAGATCTTGTCAGCAATGAGTATTTCATATATAATTAGATGTGTGCAGTGAAGAAATGTAAATTGTATTAGTACTTGTTTGAATGATTGCTACTAGTATTTACTTTCATTGTTATAATTAATTGTTTATTAACACCTCACCCCACCCCCGGGACCCCACCCCCACCCCCGGGGGGTGGCAAAGTTCAAAGGGGATAACTCCCACAAAATTCGGGGATCAAAATTCCTTGGTAATATGCACAACTACATATGATGTGACTGTCCTTGCTACATATCAAGTAAATTTCTTTAATTTCAGAGAAGTTTTCGCTGACAAAGTTATTTATGAGGATTCTAACTTCAAAGGGGCATAACTCCCACAAAAACTACATGTATTTAATATTACTCTGAATCGTCATGATCACTTGGTCTGCCGTTTATCTGATATAAGGAATGAATCTTATATTTTTTCGGGTGATGCAGGTATCACCGAATTTTAGACAGTAAAACTCATCAATGCGCGAAGCGCATTGATGAAAAGTTTTACCGTCTAAAATCTCGGTGATAACCTGCATATCACCCGAGAAAATATAAGATTTATTTCTTATCATTTAATTTTATATTACAACAACAAAACAATGTCCATTAGACATTACTTGTTGTTTAGGTACGTGATCGAAAAATCACCTTAATTCTTTAAAGGTGTTTTAACGAATGAGAATCGGCGCTAGTTATCACGTGAAATAAAATTAAATACTGAAAGTCTCGCTACATTACCCTAAGTTCACTTGAACACCATAGCAACACTAGAGATAAATCAAGACTCGGAATGAGGCGATGGGGGACGAAGTGCATAGAATTAAATGCATAAAAAAGCGTATGTACATCAAGCATGGAAAGCAAATGACTGCGACTGTCATGCATATACCATGTTATACCCAACACCTAACCAAAACCAGGGTAACTCTTCACCTAATTACTTTGCATCAATGATATAATGATGATGGTGGTTACGATAAAGATGAAGTTCCTAAAATTCGTACTCTGTATAATAGTCTACTCAAAGTCATAGCTAAAACTCTACAAACAACAAAATACCCTGGAAACCATTATATTTTTTTTAACAGACTAGCAATATACGGAAAACATGATACGAATCATCAAAGAACAATGTTTACCGATAGTGTTCAGTGCAAAAGTTTAAAACACGTCTCAACGGTTGAGTTGATTTCAGTACTAGGATTGTAGCTATGCACCACACAGGGTCTGCGCAGTGGGACAGACTGTCCTCAGAGTCTGTCTGGCAGCTGGGACGGCTGTCCTCGAGTCGCGCAGCTGGGACAGGCTGTCTCAGAGTCTGCCGCCAGTGGGATCAGGCTGTCCTCAGAGTCTGCGCAGTCGGGACAGCTGTCCTCAGTAGTCTGCGCAGTGGACAGACCTGTCCTCAGAGTAACCAAGCCGCTATTTTACAGTTCAGAATACACGTCGCTAATCGGAGAAAGAAAAACATGCTGAAGTCTATAAACAACACCGAGTGTCAACAAGGAAAATGACTTCGTCATATTTTTACAATCAAATTCATCTTATAACTGCTCTTTATTCTTTTGACTTCAACGACAAAAGAAAAGAATAGAGCATCTTTATATAATATTAGCTCTACTTCCACTCGATATAAAGCTGATAAAATATTTGACATTCTAATAAATTTCGGATTTGCTAAAGACATCAGGATGATATCCTATTAATTTGATTTGAACCTCTGTAAATGATAAAAACTACATGAACCACCAATCAGACATTTGAAGGCTGTTGTCTATAGCCCAGTCTTTTTGATGCTATCTGTTTGAGCTGCATCCTTCTCCATAACAATTAAAGATTCTCGTTCTACAAAAAGAGATATAACAGGGACTTGCGTCCATTTCATAAACCTGTTTCTGACTTCATTTCATTTTAAGATTATTACATTGTAAACCGAGTCCTACACGTAGGCCATTTTATCACTCCAAAGTGTAGTGACGTCCTCGTAAACTGAGAGTTACTTAGGCTGCTGTCTTACATCAGAGCAGCGTTCTGGACGAAATTGCAAAACCTCCGGGCAGAGGACCAAGAGGGCAAAGGTAAGTGCGCAAAGGCGAGGGAGCGAAGTAAGGTGGGCAAAGGGGCGATATTGGATTTAAATTATCACTCGATCCTTTACCATCGCTACTTCATACTTTTGCTTCGAATTATCTTGCTTGCACTTTTCCTACTTCATCGCCACGGCTCGCTACATTATCCTAAGTGCAAAGAAGAAATTCACTTGATCTGAACACCATTATAGCAACACTAGAGGTAAATCAAGACTCGGAATGAGGCGATGGGGGACGGAGTGCATAGAATTAAATGCATAAAAAGCGTATGTACATCAAATGAATGTATATTAGCATGGAAAGCAAATGACTGTAACTGTCATGCATATACTGTACCATGTTTTACCCAACACCTAACCAAAACCAGAGTAACTCTTCATCTAATTACTTGGGATCAATGAGATAATGAGGATGGTGGTTACGATAAAGATGAAGGTCCTAAAATTCATACCCTGTATAATACTCTACTTAAAGTCATAACTAAAACTATACAACCAACAAAATACCCTGGAAACCATAATTTGCTATATGTAACACTTCATTGTTCCTACAGAAAACATGATACTGAATTAATTAACACAAACGACGAATCATCAAAGAAATATGTTTACCGATTGTGTTCAGTGCAAAAGTTTAAAACACGTCTCAACGGTTGAGTCGATTTCAGTACTAGGATTGTAGCGTGGGCGGAGCTATGCACCACACAGAGTCTGCGCAGTGGGACAG
>CAJDSM010000436.1:0-23827 GCA_903981925.1 Ostrea lurida
AATCCACTGAACAAACTAGGCAGGCAATGCTTCAATGTAGACTGTAGAAGCAGAAGATTATATAATCATAATTTGTACCCTGTTTCCTCTGTTATTTTTATCTCTATAAGAGTTTTCTTCAGATCAACATGGAATTTTATCATTGCACGCTGTTCCATTTTTGGATGTCTAACATGTCATCTTTGTTTTTAAATTTCAGAGACATCTTTCTAGAGATACCTCCTTAATTCATCAAGTAACTGATACTACTGACTTAAGAAAATGATATCAGTCACTTTTGTTACATCCCAATTAAATTCTGTGTAGTTTTAACCTGTCTTATGTAAAATATAACCATTTGCATGCTAAAACTTCATTTACAAAAGTTTGTAACTGTTATAACCTGGGCTGCATGTGCACCCCCTCCTCAACATTTTCATTCAATTTGAGTGAGAACATTCAAATCCAACTATTTACTTGGGATTTCATAACTAATATTTTGATATACAGTATGTAGATCTAAACAAAAACACCAGTCTACATACTTTTGAGACATCCCTTGTGTAAGAAGTATATATCATCTCTAGGGGTCCGTGTTTGCCCACCTCTTGTTGTATATCTATGGCTTACAAGATTGATCATGTTTATCTGGTTGCCTAATTACATGCTTATTATACTACAATACTGATACGATTTCTTGTATTACAATATATTAATGTTAAATGATAAAAGTGTTTAATAATAGAATTGGCCCGGCTGACATGACCCAGCCCCAGGTGGGGATTAGGCACATGGACGGTGGAACTGTATAATGTTTAGCATATACAGGACAGACAGCACGGGACATTGACCTACTACCAGAGGGAGATGAATCATAACAGCTATAATTCAATTGTGGACTATTTGATATGCATCAAATAACTTGAATATTCAAAAGAGTTTTATGAGATGTTATATATAACCTTTGTTTTCAGTTAGATTAATCATAATCAGAAAGTTATGGAGGAAATGGAGAGAATGTTAACTGTCCCAATTACTTAATATTATAAAGTTAACAGAAATTACTTCTAATGGGATGATTTCAGTTTCCCCATCGTCAACTTCTAATATTTATGTAGCAACATTCTATCATCACCTGCTTATGGTGTGTATGTCTCTCAACTTATTTGATACATCATGCAGAGCTTAAATTGTGTTGCATAAATCAAGGCAGGCTACTTATAAACAAGTTGTTGCAAGGGTTTCAACAGTCATGTTTAAAGTCAGCATTTTGCAAATTCTATGGTCATTATAGCTATCTAGTTTGCCAGTACAACCATTGTGTCAAATGCTGTCTGATGTGTTTCATAAGCCATTCTATATTACACTGATTTGACTACGGATTGCTCCGTTTACCTGATCAAGACAATGGGCTCAAGGTGGGTGTGACCAGTCGACTGGGGATGCTTACTCCTCCTAGGCACCTATCCCACCTCTGGAATATTGAGGGGTCTGTATTTGCCCAGCTCTTGTTTTGTACTCCATTTGGAACTGACAAGATTGATCATTGTTCATTATCTTTGTCTTTTCTTTTCATAATTAACATTAAACATGTGGTACTCATATGACTCTGGATGATTTGAACTTTGATCTCTTGAAGCAGTGATCGTCTGATCCGAATTTTCCCTCTGTAGATAGGCTATTTGCTTATATTTTCTCCACTCCCAATCACTTTAATATTCTATATTTTAACATTTATTCTTGATACCCTGAAGTGCTAATTGTATATTACCTGAGATACCTTAGAGATAACGAGAACAACAGACTGCTAGGTCACAGGACTTAATTAGCACTTCTCTTTGCCAGGTTTCTCATCTCAATATGTTTTGACCAGCTGCAATTATCTTTTTAACCTATTAAGATTTTGTAATATTCGCTAGCCAAGAGAAGAGAAAGAAAGAGAGAGATCGTGTATCGCAGTGAAAGAGAAACCGTGTATCATCACCCTTAAAGGCTAGCAAAGATGCTTTTAGAGATGAGACTTGTTTTGAAGACGTAATTACCCGGTAATACGTACTGTAACATAAGTACATATTTTCTTTATTCATATTTCACATAAAGTAAAGTTTTACTTGGGGAAAAACAAAATATATCAATTTATTAGTTATATAACAGTTGCCCTGTAGCACTCAGGGCTCTGTCTGTTCATCCATCAGTATCTTCTCATTGTCACAAACCACAGCTGAAAGGGAGGTGGACATATTACATAGGTCATATCAGGGTTGCAATTATGCACTTCATCTCCGATTTTTTTTTCTGGACTGTGCACTATATTTTTGAAGATATTTTTTACATTTCCAATATTTTTGTAACCCCATTAAATGAAGTGTGTGTGTGGATGGGCGCGGGGGCGGGGGGGGGGTTATAGTTTTTCCCTGTCTGTCTGAATTATGTTGTCCACAACTCCTCACTTGAACGACTTGCAGGATTTTAATGAAATTTATTAGTGTTAGGTTGTGCATATTGTCAGGAATTTTCGCTTGGACAATCCCTGTAGAAGATATGAACGTTTGGACTTGTAGGCATTTTTCACCAACATGTGCCATAATGTGTTATACGCAATTCCTCCATAATAACTTGCAGGATTTTAATAAAATATATGGGAATGTTAGATTATGTGCATATTGTCAGGAATTTTCTCTCGGACAATTCATGTTCAAAATATATATGAACATTTGGACTTGGACTTTTTTCACCAACATATTCCTCAATGCGTTGTCACATTAACTCCTCCTGAGCAGTAATATACTAGACGACCAACTGATTAGACAACTTAATTCTATTTGATCTGAGAAAGCCAGCTGTTTTTTTTTTTTATCATAAAGTGTGCCCTTTGGGGGCATTTAGTCCCAAAAGGACAGTTCTTGCCTTTTTCTCCTTTTGTCTCTGAATCACTGACTAAATTAGACTTTCTGCGTAGAATCCATACTCCATAATGACCAGTGTTTGAGACAGAGAGTACTGCCTGGATGTATGATACTAGATAACTTATATTTATTGTAGTCTGGGAAACGCTTTTCTGCGGAAATTAAACGATTTTTCCCCACGGAAATGAATGGCCTTTCTTTGGAAATGAATTAAGTGTGCAGGTTAACTCTTGATCCATAGATTAGCATTAAGTGTGTGATTAAAAAAACTAACATTGACTTTAAGCAACATGAAAAGTAAATAGAGTCCAAGGAAATATTATTTGTAGCTAAAAGGACATCAGGAAGGACTGGCTGGCAAAGTGATGTATGAAAATTCAACGAAAACTAATATAATGAATGTGAAATATCGATTTTTAAAATCTTAAAGTTAGAAGACGTTACCTAATGAAATTGAGCATGTTCAAACCCGATTTTGTCTTACTTGCCAATTAACGTAAGTAACATGCCAGGAGATTTAATTGTTGACATACTTATGAAGGGCAATCAAATTATCCTGATGGATTTATCCTATCCCCCTAATGACACTGCCGACAAATCCCCACAAGCAGCGATTTCCTAATTGCTGTCAGCTGATAGAGTATACTGACTGAATATCGGATATACCGTATTCGTCCTATTGAGCGCCCCTGCCCTTTATAGACGCCCCCCGGAGACCTTTCCCAATCCTCCAAAAGAAATAAAGGGGGGGGGGGGGGGGGGGGGGGGGGGGGGGGGGGGGGGGGCCCCCCCCCCCCCCCCCCCCCCCCTCCTCCTTGCAGTAAAACTTACGTTACAGGCAGGGCCTATATTTAATTTTTCTTGCAATCTTGGTACTGCGATTCAATTTCATAATACTGGTATCGTCAAGTCCGAACGATGTTGGCATCATTGGGATGGCAGATATTAGAAAAATGTATGTTTCCAATTTAAGTTTATGGTTTTACATAAGTTTTTACACATACAGCGTTTCACAACAGACGGACCTAATACGCACCCCTTTTCTAATTTTTTCTAAGCGCCGCTCAATAGGACGAATACGGTAAATGTATATACGTACGTCTTGTTTATGCTTGGCACAAGGAAGTAACATTCATCTAACTTGAGGATCGAAATGTTATGTAGAAAATATGAAAATCTGAGTTGCACCTGACTTTCAAGGTTATATACCAAAGGTCAAGGTCACTGAAAAGATTTTGAGCATATGAAGATCTATAGGAGGTGTCAGATGACAATTAGCTCTCTTAACCCCCACCCCCAAATAGTAAAACTCCATCACAGAGGATTAAGAGGTTATTGGGCACGTGACTCTGAGTTATCTTGCTTATTTATAAAGACTACAAAGTTTGGGAAACATAATAGTGTGTAAAATTTTTAATCCCTATCATGGCCATTAAAATATTGCTCCGTCCCCAGGTTCATGGTTTGAACAAGCCTGGATCTACACAATTTATGGCTGCCCTTGCATGTTAATCTAACAATTAAATTGTACCCTTGTGACTCTTAAGAAGACAATTAATTTCTGAGATATTTCCAAAACATGCTTTTAAAATAGATGTGTAAAGATGCTTGAACCTTTTAAATTATCAATTAGGCAATTAAACGGTGCCACTGGGATACAGAGGAGAATTGTTATGTAATTTGACTAGAAAATTGCCAGGATGGGACAACAAAATGAACTGATTTAAAGTTTTTTTCTAGGAATGTGTAAACAAATTCTTAAATTTTCTTGTAACAATTATATTATAGGATTAAACATTCTTTTTGACATGAAGAAGTTTATCGAATGTGATAAACTCTGAGACATTTTAACTCACAACTAGAAATAAAAGTGCGAAGACTTTTATGTTAACGTTTGAAGTCAAATGTTCCAGAGTTTACACATCGATTAAATTCTGTGCAAAAAGAATGTTTAATTCTATATAATTTCCAATTTGTTCAACTGACGAATTATTTTTAAAATTTGATCGCTTCCGTGTTGTTACTTGTTTGTTTCATGCTGTATGTTGACTCACGCTTCGGATTGATTGATGTGTAATTCTCGTTTCGATTTAATACCATCCAATCAAAAACCATCGTAAATAAAGAAATTGGAATTAACTAAAATTAGCCTTATCCACAAAGGAGGAATCAATAAATGGGGTATATGTTACAGAAATCAATACCTCTACACAGATGAAATGACATGAATGTACCTTTCTTTTAGGGGTGGGGTGGGAGGAATGATATCATGATAATGACTTAGAGTAATGTTATTTATGAAATTCAAATTAAGATATTCAAACATATCCCAAGCATCGAACATTTGGGGGGGGGGGGTGGGGGTATGAGGTGTTTGATTAATCTCTCTTTGAGAAGAATAATTGCATTATTCAGAATTATAACGGAAGCCGTAAGGTGCCAGGTATAGATTAATATATTTTATGTGGTGGCCGCCACTTAATTAGGTGTGGCCAACTTATCGGGCGCCGCGCCCAAGCTTACTTATCTGGCTCGGCCCCATATAATGGAGACTGGCGGTCGCCAGATAAATTTAAGGGCGGGGGCCGCCACTTAATTTCAAACTGGCGGCCGCCACCTATTATCTGGCGGCACGCACTTACTTTAGGTGTGGCGAGCCGCCACTTATTATCTGGCGGCCGCCACTTAATTTAACTGGCGCCCGCCACTATTATCTGCTACTATTTTGGCGGCGCACTTAATATTGCGGCCCCACTTAATTTACTGTGCGCCGCCACTAATTTACTGTGGCCCTTGTGGCGCCGGCCACTTAATATTTATGCGGCCGCCATTTTCTCTCCTCTCTCATCTCTCTCTACTCTGTTTTGAGGTGATGTTATAAATAAGAGGGCAGTTAAGTTCGTTGCCCGTTGCCTTCTTATGCACAGTAAATATCATTTATTCATTAAGAAAGAGTTGGAAATTAAAATTTTGATTTGTTAATCACTAGTATCATTGTATTTACAAATAGCTGAAAACGAACTTTTATCTACCCCAAAAAATCTAATCGCACAGCGTCCAAGTCACAGCCGAAGTGCGTGTACTATGTACGTTAAAATGTCTAATATGCCAACGTTCATGTATAATTTCACGTTTGTTGCTTGAAATAGTAAGTATTTCACATTTATAATCATGATTATTGGCGGCCCTCCCCCCCCCCCCCATACTCTTTCGTTATTATATGAATAACAGCCTGTGACATGAACAGGTTAACTGAAGAGTACAAACGGGTCATATCATCACCCCCTCCCTTTTCAATTTACAAATATGAAGAAAAGATTACGGAAACTTTTCTGTTTGCCAGGCATTTTAGAAACGGGTTCTTCTCTTTGAAAAGCATACTTCGTGTCTCCGAACGATTTTAAACTTTTTCAAAAATAACATCGGTGAAAACTAAAATGTTTTTAATTGGTATAACATTATATAATAATATACTTATTATTGAAGATAGAGTTACAGGGCTTATACAACTATCATTTTGGGAGAGAGAGAAAGGAGAGAGGAGAGAAAGAAAGAGATAACTGGCGGCGCCATTTTAATTATATGGCGGCCGCCAGTTAAATTTAAAGTCGGCGCCGATAATAAGTGGCGGTCGCCACATAAATTAAGTGGCGGCCGCCAGATAATAAGTGGCGCCGCCAGTTAAATTATTGTGGCGGCCGCGACTTAAATTTATTCTGCGGCCGCCAGTTAATTTAATGCGGCCGCCAGATAATAAGGGCGGCCGCCAGTTAAATATAAGTTGGCGGCCACCACATAAATTAAGTGCGGCCGCCACCATTAAATATATTAATTCTATACCCTGGCACTTACCGGCTTCAGTAGAATTACCTTGATTTTTTTCTATTTGCTAAACAATAATTTGTTGAATTCTTACCTGTTGCTAGATGTAATGCCGTTTGCCAGGTGATTTTTTGTTTGGGGTCCACATTGTGGCATTTTGTAATCATGGTTAATGATGATAGTCCGGCCTCCATCAGAAGTTCCCTTGGGACGTGCAGTTTTTGTTCATATACACCAACTCATTAGGAAAAAACTGAGGCCACACCAATTTATAATATATAGATTTTCAAATAAAAAAAAAAGTAAGGTAGGAGTGCAAAATTATTTTACAAAAATTATTTTTCAATTTTGGAGATAAAAATTTATGAGGTGAGCAGATACAAGAAATATGAATAAGTGTAATTTCAAATAGTGAGTGCTTAGAAATAAAGTCTAAAATCATCAATTTGAATCCAGTGTTTTGAAGTATCAATACCTTAAAACACCATATTACAATTCAATCAATTTATTCACTCAAAACCAGATCACTGGTACAGATACATGATCGAGGTACAAACAAAAGTATTACAAGTATTAAGGGTCATATAACATATATATATATTACACTGTTGAGAACTTTCTTGAGAACCTACGCTTCTGTCGTTTGTAAGCCAAGTGTATCAAGGTCTTTTGTGTGCTTGTTGTAAAAAGTTGAAGAAATCATTTTTGCAGATATTTTGGACTCATGGGCCGACATTATTTTCATAAGCCCATCTTTAGTATTATGTTATGGCATTCATTCTGGCATCTGTCCGGAATAGTTTGTCTGGGCTATATAACTTCTGACCCTCTTTGTACTTCACAGAATTGTTGCCCTGGGCACAAGGAAGTGTCATGACCTTGAGCCAAGGTTACTGGTCAAAGGGCAAGATTACAATTTAACATTGTTGGGGTATAACTTTTCATTGAGTGCATGGATTTGAATATTTCACAGAATTGTTGCCCTTGGCCCAAGAAAGTGTCATGACATTGAGTCAAGGGCACTGGTCAAAGGTCAATGCACATAGTGGTTTTAGCATTGTCCATATCATAACTTTTTACTGAGTGAATGGATTATAATGATATTTCACAGAATTGTTGGTCTGGACCAAAGAAAGTGTTATGACCTTGAGACAAGGATATTTAGTTAAAGGTCAAGGTTGCAATGCACTTATGGCTTTAACATTGTCTGGGTCATAACTTTTCACTGAGTGTATGGATTTGAATAATATTTCACAGAATTTTGGCCTGGACTAAAGGATGTGTCATTACTTTAAGACAAGGTTATTGGTCAAAGGTCAAGGTCACAATGCACATATGGTTTATCATTATCCAGGCCATAACTTTTCACTGAGTGCATGGATTTGAATAATATTTCACAGAATTGTTGCCGTGGACTCAAGGAAGTGTCATGACCTTGTGCCAAGGTCAATGGTCAAAGATCAAGGTCACATTGTGCATAGTGGTTTTAGCAATGTCTCGGGGCCATAACTTTTCACTGAGTGCATGGATTTGAATAATATTACCTTCTCTATGTGCATTTCATTTCTGTCTTCTTTGAAATAATTATGATGGGCATATATCGGTTAATGCTACGTTGGCGTTGCTTGTTTGATAATATTATTATTTGGATTTATTGCAGATAGATGAAGCGAATCTGTAGAACTAGATTAGAAATTGGCATGGCCTGAACAAAGCCTTTAATACATGTACTAAACAGATCCTGTGTTATGTAGCATTAAACGATTGTATAGGGAAAATCATGAGGAGCTTTTTATTCTTTGGGAAAAGGAAAACTGATAGAGGGGATGAAGCAAATCCAGCACGAATAGTGTATAATCTTTAAATTAAACTTATCTATTCATTCTCGTGGGTGTACTTAAATAATTGCAAAGTTCTCATTGGTGAATGTAATTACTAAGAGATTTAGTGATAATGCATGCCATTACCAGATAATAAATTGTAGTTTGCATGGCATTACAAATTTAGGATCCCAAATCAATATCTAATTTAATATTGGGTACTGTAATCTGCAGAGTTGACACCGGAGTCATCAACACGAGAAAGCATTTCTAATATGGTACAGCAATTTAAACACTATAGGCCTATATTCTTAAGATGAAAAATATGTGATGCTGTAAGTTGTCCATGAGTATATTTATTTGTTTTCCTGTTTCTAAAATATTAGAAAACTGCATATGCGCTCACCCCAAAAAGAGGAGGAAAAAAATATTTCTTTTAAAATATTAGATTATTTGCAGCAATTATTATCTTGCTAGTAATTCAGTGAAGTTCTCTGCTATCAAGTCTGCAGTATTCATCACCATCATTGGAATGTAAAAATATTTCAAGAACTAAATTCGAAAATGGTAATGTAGTCGCGTAATCCTAGAGCAGTGTGATTGGCCTGTAATGGAATGATAAGGAAATGTCAGAACTGCCTTGCTTACTTTAAAAAGCTCTTTTTGGATTCCTTAGCAGCTCAATCCACTTATCAGCTCTGCATGATACAAGCGTTTGTTCCTCCGAGACTTTTCTCTCTGAAATTTTGATATGGTAGATAATACTATGAAGTGAAAACAAGAGTAAAGGGGGATAATTATTAACACTAGCATTCTTATTGGAAAATTAAGTGATAAATGGCCGGACATCTAGCTCCATTGTTCACCCCAAAAATATATGATAAAAAAACATTCAGTGTGATTCTGTACATATATTTCCAAGTCAGCTAACGTGTAAAGATGATATGGACCTATTGATTGAAGAAAATTCATTTGATATATTTGAAACTGTATTTTGCAGAATCGCAGTTGAAAAGTTGCTCACTGCAGCACAATGCTGAAAGTCATTAACTAAAATTATATATAATCAATGTATCAAATTTCAGCAGTATTGGAAAATCTGTGTTTGTCTGCTATACTGATGAAATCTAAAAGAAGTAGAATTAAATTGTCCAGGAATTATTATTGCGTAATTTGCTTTGTCTTGCAAACTGTATTGAATGAAGCAGAGCTGTCGTCTGATTGGTTGCTTTCAGATTTGAATTGTGAAAGATAATTCCCTACTACCACAGATCCAGCAAAGTCCAATCCTTAGAACTATGGACAGAGTATCATAATAATGGGATGTACCTCATCACACAGTGCCCGAGTGGAAGAAGAAACCCCGAGGTCACAAAGCGGTGAGCCATTTTATCCAACTTTATACTGTTGCATGCATGTACTGTAATTAACATTTAAGTAAAAATGTCTCGTAAATGTCAAAATGACTACAATAACAAGTGTGTAATTCTTGACTAATGTTTAGGTGTATGTAGCCATTTTTAGAAATATTGTTCACAGGTATATTATCAACGGTAATTTTTGTAATATATATATATATATATATATACAGTGCTCACTCTTTATATATTGCCAACTTTTGTTCAAGACCAATTTGAGCAATAGAGCAGGGGGTGGCAATATAATGAAATTACCATTAATGACAATTCAGTTAGCAGTTAAAAGAAATTCAGTTATGTAATTTATTTGGGCTACATTCTGTGTAAACATTTAGACATTCTTGAGTTTTATTTAGAAAATTATTTGTAAAATTTTAATTTGTCCATCTGAATACCTTGTATAGCCCAACGTACTTCACTGTATCCCTCTCCAAGTACTAGCTGGTGTGATTACCAATTGGTGTTAGGTAACTGACATTATTATTGAGGATAAATCCTACAAATTTTGACCATTTGTTGGTGAAAATCAGTGGCATATATGGAATTATGTTGGGGTTGGCATTACAACGGGGGTAACACATGGAGAAACCTGATCTTTAGTATTGTCTAGCAATAAGTGGGGGTGGCATTACAATGGGGGGGGGGGGGGGGATATATATCGAGGGAGCACTGCCACTGTATTTTACATGTGCGTCAACAATATTTCAATTCAGATGTGTATGTTCAGGTCCTGTTTATGATGTAGTTTAGTTTTAGACTTGGTATATTTTCTCCTAGTTATTACTGCCCCTATGAGACTAATAGAATCGTTCATTAGTAGGATTAAATTCTACCCAGGGGATAATAATAAGGATTCGCTGTCTATAAGGATGATTTACCCGCATTAAAAGTTCTAGACAGCAAATCCTGTTCCCAAGATGGAATTTCCCAATCCCACACTTGTACTAATAAGGACTTGTTTTTCTCACATTTCCTACAGTTTAGAATATCAATTCTGGAACAATAAGAGAAAATTTTAATCCTTATTTGAACTAGTAAATGCAAAAACTAATTTGATGGTCAAAAAGAGTGATCGATACCCAAAAATGGTTAACATCTGATGTGTTAACAAAAAAACAAAACCTCACAAAGCTTTAATTATCAAATCAAAAGTTGAAGAATTCAATAATAATTTATTTTACCTGTACATGTAACATATAAATCATAGAAGTGCATGACATCATAATTGATGACATAGTAACAGTGTAAAACAATATTCTCACATTTTCACCAATGTGAGACCGACTTTACCCATGTGAGACTGCCATATGTTAGATTTTTCGATCTCACACTGCTGCGATGTCATTGATTGTGATGTCATATGTTTTCTATGATTTACGTTACACGGTGAAGCAAAATGTTTTATATTGTTTCCTTTAAATTTCAATTTGATAATGGCCTCCTGGTGGACAGCCTCGAGTTTTTTAGTTTACACTTTAGTGTAAACCATTTTCAGGTACATCTCTTTCTACCTGTCTAATTATACTCCCCGCAAACAAGTTTGGGGGGTATATAGGAAATCACTCTGTCCGTCTGTCTGTGCAGATTCGTGTCCGGGCCATAACTTCTTTGTTCTTTGAGGTAGCATACCATATTTGGCATATGGGTGTATCACTATGAGACGATGTGTTGCGTATAATGATGACCTCTATGACCTTGACCTTTGACCTCAAGATCAAAAATATCAGTTTTTTTAACATGAATTCGTGTCCGGGCCATAATTCTTTGTTCTTTGCCATAGGCATCCTGTATTTGGCACATGGATGCAACATCATGTGACGATGTGTCATGTACTCTGTTTGTCTGTCCGTCTGCATGTGTTAATTCGTGTCTAGGCCATAACTTCTTTTGTCTTTGACATATGCATGCCATATCTATCATATGGGTGTATCAATATGAGAGGATGTATTGCATACATTCATGATATTATGTGACTTCTTGATCATATGATCTTAACTTTTGACCTCAAGGTCAAAGGTATCAGTTTCTAACATGGATTATATTTGGCATATTAGTGTATTACCATGAAAGGATGTATTACTTACATTCATGACCTCTGTATAACCTTGACCTTCATCTCAAGGTCAAACTTATAGGTTTTTTAACATGGATTTGTGGCCGGGCTATATTCTTCTTTGTTCAAGCTTCAGTGACTGAAGTGAGCGTAAAGATATGTGGGTGGGGGGGGTATCCTTTGTGAAGTTTTACTCACAGTATTTCTAGTTAGTTTTTGCTTTAAAGATCATTTAAAGATATCATAATTGATAATTCTAAATCGCGTCAAGTTCCTGATTTAATGCACTAAACAGTAAATAAAATGTGAGAAAAATTTACTCTTGTGAGATAGGGAAATTCCACCTCTGGATCAAGATTCACTGTCTAGGACTCGGCAAAGCTTGGTCCTAGACTGCGAATCTTGTCCCCTCGGGGGAATTTCCCTATCTCACACTCGTTAACTAATGAAGGATTCTATTAATCTCACATGGCTGTTTCACATGAGTAATGTCGGTCTCACACAGGTGCAGATGATGTGAGGAGCAGTTCTCTTTGGTGAGAAAGCCTCAAGAGATCTGTCTATTCATCGTGACATTATATATGATATATTTTTCATAGATATATGTCAACATCATCATATTTTCTTTATCATTTTTTTTTCAGTATTTGTGTATTTCTGAGAATAGCTTTTGATTTGTGCAAAACCATTTTTGGTCTGTCTGTCTTTCTGATACTCATTTATTTCAGCACTTAATGACAGAAATGGACTTTAATAATTCCGTTTTATCTACGTAATATTTTCAGAATTAATCTATATATAATTCATAAGTCAAGTGAAGAAAAAAATCCATCATGATTTGATTTGGATGGGATTAGGGAGATTTCACCCTCGAGGTTAATACTATTGAATATCCAAAGTATTTTATCCTTCAAGCATGATTTCCCACATTCCACATGAATTTTCCTGATGTGTTGATTCTTTTAATCGTTTTTAATTGGTAAGCTTTACAAAAAGGTAATTACACATCTAATTAATGAATTAAAATTCCTCACCACAAAATTTGAAACTGTGTGTGATATGTTATTAACGGATAGACACTTCAAATGCTCCTTTGGGAAATGTTCTTTCATTTTTCTAACAATTGCCATTGAAAGTTTTTGCATATTTTAAGGCTGAGGCTGGCAGATGCATTGTCCCACAAATATTCAACCAGGCCGCAATTCAGTCCGCATGAATCAAGAATGTTTATGCCTTTCATTTGAAGAAAATCTTCCTATATCTTTGTATACACAGATGTGTCACTAGAATGGGTTACTTTTTTATCAATGGGATGCAATTTTCATCAATCAATGGGTAGACAATTTGACATGCCATTACATCAATGGGTGGTAAATTTATCTGCTGGAATTCATCTTTTAATAAAATTTGTAATCATGAAATATTATGACGTTTTCCTCACAATATATCTGACATCCCGGGTATTACAATAACAATATGCACTACTTGCATGGTCAGCAACTATACATGAACAGGTCACAATTTTTGTATGAAATATATGATATGGTTTCAGAAATGGAATATTTTAAAAATCTTAGTGGTACGTCTGTACCCAAAAGTATAGATTGAGACACACCCCCTCCCACCCCAGGATCTGCAATGTGTGCATTTACATTGTCCTCCAGAAAATTAAATCTATTACTTTGCGTAAGCTAAGCTGATGCATCAAAGTTACTAACACAGACTGCAGAACCAATATGTCGATTCAATATATCCCAACGAACTAGAATAAAGGACACCACAGAGTCTTCCATGTCTGCTTTGTACTTGGATATTTTATTGAACATTGACATTAACAGCAAACTAACCACTCAACTTTATGAACAAACGGGACAATTTCAGCTTCTCCATCAATATCTTCCCATATTTATAGCAATATTCCATCATCACCTGCATATGGTGTGTATGTCTCTCAACTTATTCGATATGCAAAGAGCTTGTCTGGCGTATGATCAGTTTTTTAATCAAGGCAGGCTACCTACAAACAAGTTGTTGTTGCAGTGGGTTTCAACAGTCACATTTAAGACAGTATTTCGAAAATTTTATGGTCGTTATAATGATTTAGTTTACCGGTTTGGCCTACCATTGAGTCAAATGCTGTTTGATGTGTTTCATAGCCATTGTTAAGCCATTTTTCACATACTGATTTGACTACGGATTGCTCCGTTTACCTGATCAAGACTATGGGCTCACGGCGGGTGTGACCGGTCAACAGGGGATGCTTACTCCTCTTAGTCACCTGATCCCACCTCTAGTATGTCCAGGGGTCCGTGTTGCCCAACTCTTGTTTTTGTATTCTATTTGGGACTTACGAGATTGATCACTGTTCGTTATCTTTGCCTTTAACATATATATAACACTCAAAGTTTCCCTATGGCATTTCAATATTGTGAATACTGTTTTAGGATGAAGTACCATGACCTCCAGTCATTTGCCTCGACGCAGTAGTCGGGAGCAATTATAAACCTGTCTCACAAATGATGTTGCTGTACATACAATATGTATGTAAAAACAGTTGACCAGGTCATGGGCATCATAAAAGCTACATGCTAGTAGTAACTTAATTGTCAAATTGTTAGTAATACACTCACAATGCTTATGTTCAATAATTACTGTCATATTTAACATCCATGATGAAATGATAAACTGGATGTTAATTTTGTCTGGGAAAGTTTTGCTTCAGAATCCTCTATTAAAGAACTAAATGCCATATCTCTTTCAAGTCTCTTGGTGTTTCTCAGGGTGATATTGCTACAAATGGCTACAACAGATTGAGAGATCTCCGTTTTCAGAAATGTGTACTTTCCCCAGTTATCAAACTGAGCATAAATGTTTCTCTTGTGGACTTAGAAGTGTTATTAATTTTCAGAGTTATCCAATTTCCAATATCACAAAAATGGCTTTTAATTATCCGAGCTGTTTTTGACCAAATAGTTTTATGCCTAGAGTAATCAAACTTGGCATAAGGATTTCTCAGAGGAACCCAAAGAAGAGTTCTTATTTTCCAGAGTGATTACGATTCTACAATAACAACTGCAGATTTGATTATTGTTGACATTAACTACACGTCATTTTTGCATTTTAAGTTGCCAATTTCACTTGTGACATCATTAATGCAAGCACTGGGTGATTGTGACATCAGACAGTGTAATTTTCTAAGTAATTACTGCATCACAGAATCTATTTTCAGAAACTAATCTCAAATAAAAGAGAAATTACTTCAATGCAATCTGTGAATAATTTGACAAAGAATTTTTCATGGAGGCAAAAAAAAAATTATGTCATGAGAAATCTTCATTGACAAACATTAGACTCAGTGGGCTTTTTTGGCATTTGTCGAATTCTGATATCATTTCCGATCCAAATGTTGCCCAATTTAAAAACATTCCTAACTATATTTTATATGAACGCAAACTTGAAATGCCATTATTTTCATATATTCCAGTATTTTGTTGGTACTGATTGATCCTTTGATCTGATGTATAATTTTGTATATTAATGTTCGATTTAAAAAAATATGATGCTCAAGTGACCTTTCACCTTTATTGCATAAAAAGAAACAATTTGAAGAAACAGTTAAATTACAAACTATAAATAGTAATGAAATTATGAATGTTTATTTTATTTGTTTTGTGGAAGCAATGGGGGCTGAATGCGGAATTATACACAAATCAGCCATGCTTCCAAAAGTTTGTACACTCCTAGATAAAGTGTGCATGCATTTATAGTATGTTAGTTCTGATTTATGTTCAAATAAAATGTACATTTATGCATACAATTTTATATTATTGTTATAGTTAATTTATTATGACTTTAGTAATCATAATTTCCAGCAATCTTGTAAATTCAAACAATTTTTTTATAGCCCCGCTCTGAAGTATAGGGGGGGGGGGGCTCTACTGTTTATCCCTGTCCATCTGTCTGTCACACAATTTTGCTAGCCATATCTCCAGCACTTCATAACATAGCCAGTTTAAATTGTGTACCCTGCTTTATATAGATGAGATGTATAATGTCCAATATATTTTTAGATCTATTGGACATATATTTCCTGTTTGCCAAGAATATGATTTTTTTTTATATACAGTGCTCATACACAACATTTTTCTTAACATAATTCTAATCAATTTATATATCGCAGGCTGTTCTAATTAGCTTTATAAAGGCATAATTGGGGAATGCATTTTCAGATTCATTGGACATTTACTTCCTGTTTGCCGAGAATTTTAAATTATGTACAACTATATTGACAGCTGTAATAAGTTTAGAGCGGGGTATCGCTAGTGAGCATTGGCTCACAGACTCCTTAATTATTTTTTATTGAAGTGGATCATAGGTAAATTGCCTTTCTTTGACAGAAATATTGATATCCAAATCAAAAAATACGATGAAAAAAAATGATAAAACTTAAAAGCCAGTATATAGGACATTAGGGTTAACACTATATTGCTTTGGAGGGTCCATTGGTCAAATCTGTCTCTATGTATAGCAAAGAAGTTTTACACACTAGTATTCCGTACCTGTAGGTGTTGCATTGATTTAACACTCATGCACATAGTAAATACATGAGACAAGAATTACCATTTGTGACTACAGGATCAAAAGCTCACAGAAGCTGAACAGTGATATAGGAAAATGGTTTCTGGGATTGAAGGGATTTCTCTTCATATACCTGTAGTCATCATTCTTAATCACAAACTCATCATGAGATGTGGAGGATTCCTATCCAATTTAGGGTCAAAAGGTCAAATGTCAAGCAAACTGGAAACAATTTCTAGGCCATGAGGGATTTCTCTTTTTTTACCTGGTACATTGTATCACCATATTTCACACACAAACTTTATCATGGGATAAGAATGATTCTTAAAATAGGTTTTTCAACAAACTTAAATATCAAAAGCATTATCATATAGTGTCCATTTACTAAGAGTTTTGGATTTTCTTTGGGAAGCATTTACACAATATTTTTCAATATTTCTATAATGTTTAAACAAATTAATGGCATCAGAAATTTTGGGTTTTAAACCTTGGGATCTTGCATAATATATATGCTTTTTTGCTAATAGAATAAGAAAATTTTCAAATAAAAAATAAATGGTTTTAGAGTTACTATGCAACATATTTTGCCAAATGCCCTCATTTTCTGACAAGTACCGTTTGACCCCTTTAACTTGAGTGTAAGCTTTTCAACCTTTCTACTTTGTATCCCCATATAAATTTGAAAAATGTTCTGTTATACATCATATCAATTGTTTTTGGTGGATCAGGCAATGCGGAAATAAGTGTATGAGCTTGGGAAGGGCTTGTGTTTTGATATATTGTAATTTTACCTATTTTGTGTAAGTCTCGTTTTATCCAGGATGCAAACAATTTTTTAATGGATTAAATTTTTGGAATAGTAATTACGTGAAATCATGTCATCCAGATTTTTGGTAAATGTGCATATTCCAAGAAGCTTAAATTCTTTACATTCCCACCTTATTTCCAGCTCTTCACACAAAGTTTCATCTGAGCCTGATTTACTGCCCAACCAAATTGCTTGTGATTTTGAAATATTCAAACGTAAGCCTGAAACAACTCCAAACTTATCAA
This sequence comes from Ostrea lurida, assembly GCA_903981925.1. NCBI lineage: Eukaryota > Metazoa > Mollusca > Bivalvia > Ostreida > Ostreidae > Ostrea > Ostrea lurida. Next base: position 17,630 of record CAJDSM010000436.1, read on the forward strand.
TAATACTCATAGATTCTCTCAGAGATCTTTCACTACCATCTAAAGTTAGAAATGAGTCATCTGCATACTGACCTATCAGTCAGGTTATAATAGAGTTTATTAATCATCAATAAATTTGATTTTTACTTGTCTTACTCATCACTCAGTCTGCTTGTTAGTTAGTACTTGTGTTGACCATCTCTCAGAATGGTTGTTAGTTTATCAAGACTATGGGCTCACTGTAGGTGTGACAGGTTAACAGGGGATGTTTACTCCTCCTGGACACCTGATCCCACCTCTGGTGTTTCCAGTAATATGTGTTTGCTCTATTTTTTATTTTGATTTGTTATGCCCCCGGAATCTTTGATTTGGGGGCCTATAGTTTTTGGCACGTCAGTCTGTTTGTATGTCTATCTGTCTGTTTGTCTGCAAATATTTTAACAGTGGTCATGGTTTTTGTATGGTAGGTGATAGGGCTTTCCACTGGTAGCAAAAGTTTTGACCTCCTGACAAATAGATCCTAGCCGCAGTCCAGGGGCACCAGTGTTTCACAAACACGCCTTGTTTATAGGGGTTATGGGATTAATCACTATCCATCATCATCATCTTTTTATCAAACATCGTTGTGTTGACTATCACTTAGCTAAGGTTGTTGGTTTTATTAGCTATCTCTGAATCTGGTTGTTGGATATGTTAACCATCTTTTAGTTGGGTTGTAAGTTTATCTATCGATCATCATTGAATCCAGTTGTTATTTGTGTTAACTATCGTTGGATGTGGTTGATGGTTAGATTTACAGTCTTGTAGTAACCATGATTCTAATCTTCTTGACAGTGATTCGCTCAGCCGTGCTGATACAGAAGTGGTACCGGCGGTATTTGGCAAGAACCGAAGCCAGAAGACGGTGCACATGGACCATATTCCAGTCTATAGAGTATGCTGGGGAGCAAAATCAACTCAAGGTACCTATCTCAAAATATACTGTGATTATTCAAAGACTATTTACTGAGATAATTGAATGTTGATTTTTCTTGTTATGTAAGAAAAGTAAAAATGGCTGTTGGCAGCACATCTCATTCACCATGCAGTTTCATCTTTTCTGATTGCTTTAAATTTTCTAGGAGGAGTGGTCATGTGTAGTTTATTCTCAGTGAAGGCAGTCATTTTTATAGCCATGCAATCTCTAATTCGGGAACATATAGTTTTTGGTCTGTCTGTTTGTCCACAGAAACTGTAACTTTGGCCATAACTTTTGAATGGATGCATGGTGAGAGCTCGCAGCATTCATATTTCACACCTGTATTCCTTGTGACAAGACTTTTCTTTTAAGTTCCAAATTATTTGGCCTCTTGACCTTTGAATTTGACCAGGAGAGGGGCAGCATCATTTCACTAACACATCTTGGGATTTTTTAAGAGACTTGGACATGATTTTTCTGAGATATTTAATCAATGATATGATAGTATTTGATTCTAGTAAAAGATAGCAACAAACTGAACCTTCAAAAACAGACACAAGCTTTTAGATAAAAAATTTTCAGCTAAGAACTGAAATATTATGTTGTTGCCATTTTGCTATTTTAAGTGAAACAGCCAATGCAACCCTTGACCTTGACAATGCTCCTTATTTGGTAATACAGTAAAATACCTGTATCTCAAACATGGTTTATCTCGAATACCCTGCTTATGTCGAAGTCGACGGCCGGTCCTGATCGTTTTCCTTATATAAATGATTAAAAAAAACTCCTGATATCTAGAACACGGTTATCTCGAATACCCCGCTTATGTCGAAGAATTTTCAAGGTCCCATGCCCTATTTCACCTGGTTTATCTCGAAGTGCAGTCAATTTTCTGGTCTGCTTACCTTATCTGGCCTACACACATTCACGTCCGCGGCGGTATAAACTAAAGATAATTGTTGATCAGTAGTCCACACTCGCGCGGGATCGCCTTTTCCAGGTAGACTCGAGTTGTGATAATTAGTTTAACAGCTTGGGTACTCAGTCTGCCCCCAATTACAACCTAACACGCCGATTCATTAAATATCCTCTTCCCTCCAAAAAATTGTTGAAGATCGAATTTGGATATCTCGAACCCCCGGATATCTCGAAGTTTTCCGAAATCCCTTGGACTTTGAGATAGAGGTATTTTACTGTATTCATTCACTGAATCTTTTCTCCTATATTTCCTTTGAAATGACATTGCATTTATCATCCAATAAATGCATGTTTGTTGCAAACCAGTTGGATCCGGTTTTGAAGAGTCACATTGTCACATGGTCATTACCAAATATGGAGCGATTTTGAGGTCAAAGGTTGAATTGGCTGTTCCATTTAAGTAACGAAATGATCACATTATGATATTTTAGTGCTTAAATCTAGTTTATATGTTTAGAAAATGCATAAAAATATAAATATAAACAATAAAATGATTTCTTTGTAGGTTTATTTGATGATGAAGGAAAATTTCATTGCAGAAAAAATTGTCATAAACCCGCTAACGCGGGTTATGAATTTTTTTCTGCAATGTTAGTTTCCTTCATCACCCAATAAACTAACAAAGAAATCATTTTATTGTTTAAATAATTACACAGACAGGTGGTGCTTAAAAAAAACCTGGATCAAACTAGTTTGTAACAAACAAGTATTCATTGTATGAGGAAAGCAATGTCAATTTCAAAAGAAATATAAGAGATAAAATTCAACAATGTGAATATAAACAAATATCGTGTTTGCAAACAGAATTTGGGAGCCATGTTTTGTGTAAATATAAAGAGTATATATCCTGTGTAGAAATATTTTATGAAAGATACATGTATCTATTTCTTTAACAGAAAACCTCATGCCCCGTGCTCGGCAGAATATTTCACTCTATTGCAACGTCACCATTGCCGGTGAAGGGCTGCAAATTTTAGACCTATGCTTAGCACTCATGGCTTTTAAGCAGTGAGGGTTCTTTAGTGTGCCACATATGCGCGACATGGGACCTCCGTTTTTAAGGTCATATCGGAAAGACCATGATTCTCACTTCGAAATCGCCAGCTCTTGGCAAAGGAGCAATCACTACCTATTTTCACGTCTTAGGTTGACGCGCTGGGGGCCGAGCACGGGGCATGAGGTTTTCTGTTAAGAAATAGATACATGTATTCTTTCATAAATATTTCTACACAGGATATATTACTCTTTATATTTACACAAAAACATGGCTCCAAATTCTGTTTGCAAACACGATATTTGTTTATATCACATTGTTGAATTTTATCTCTTATATTTCTTTTGAAATTGACATTGCTTTCCTCATAAATGAAACTTGTTTGTTACAAACTAGTTTGATCCAGGTTTTTTTTAAGCACACCTGTCTGTGTTAATTATTTAAACAATAAATGATTTCTTTGTTGTTTATTTGGGTGATGAAGGAAACTAACATTGCAGAAAAAAAATTCATAACCGCGTTAGGCGTGGTTTATGACAATTTTTTCTGCAATGAAATTTTCCTTCATCATCAAATAAACCTACAAAGAAATCATTTTATTGTTTATATTTATATTTTTATGCATTTTTCTAAACATATAAACTAGATTTAAGCACTAAAATATATAATGTGATCATTTCGTTACTTAAATGGAACAGCCATTCAACCTTTGACCTCAAAATCGCTCCATATTTGGTAATGACATGTGACAATGTGATCTTCAAAACCGGATCCAACTGGTTTGCAACAAACATGCATTATTGGATGATAAATGCAATGTCATTTCAAAGGAAATATAGGAGAAAAGATCAGTGAAATGTAATACAGTAAAATACCTCTATCTCAAAGTCCAAGGGATTTCGGAAAACTTCGAGATATCCGGGGTGTTCGAGATATCCAAATTCGATCTTCAACAATTTTTTGGAGGGACAGAGGATATTTAATGAATCGGCGTGTTAGGTTGTAATTGGGGGCAGACTGAGTACCAAAGCTGTTAAACTAATTATCACAACTCGAGTCTACCTGGAAAAGGCGATCCGCCGAGTGTGGACTACTGATCAACAATTATCTTTAGTTTATACCGCCGTGGACGTGAATGTGTGTAGGCCAGATAAGGTAAGCAGACCAGAAAATTGACTGACACTTCGAAGATAAAACGGTGAAATAGGCCATGGGACCTTGAAAATTCTTCGACATAAGCGGAGTATTCGAGATAACCGTTGTTCTAGATATCAGAGTTTTTTTTAATCATTTTATAAGGAAACGATCTTGACCGGCGTCGACTTCGACATAAGCAGGGTATTCGAGATAAATCCATGGTTTGAATACAGGTATTTTACCTGGTATTACCAAATAAGGAGCATTGGCAAGGTCAAGGGTTGCATTGGCTTTTCATTAAATAGCAAAATGTGCAACAACATAATATTTCAGTTTTGCTGAAATTTTTATCTAAAAGTCAATTGTGTCTGTTTTGAGGTTCAGTTTTGTGCTATTTTTTACTAGAGATCAAAATACTATCATATATTGATTAAATATCTCAGAAAAATCATGTCCAAGTCTCTTAAAAAATCCAAGATGTGTTAGTGAAATGAGCTGCCTCTCCTGTCAAATTCAAGGTCAGAGAAATATTTTGGAGACTTAAAGAAAACAGTTCTTGTCACAAGGATACGACGATGTGAAATATGAACTGCTGCGAGCTCTCACCCATGCATTCCATTCAAAAATATATGAGCCAGAAGTTACAGTTTCTTGGACAACGACAGGGACAAAACCTATATGTTTCCCGATTAGAAGATCTGCCGTATACAAAAATGACTGTCACTGGAATACACTTACACATGACCCACTCCTCTAGGACAAATTAAGGCAATCAGAAAAAGATGAACTGCAATCGGAATGAGATGTGCTGCAACAGCCATTTTACTTTTCTTACATAACAAAAGAAGAAATCAACATCCAATTATCTCAGTAATAGTCTTTGAAATAATCACAGTATGATTTTGAGATAGTACTGAGTTGATTTGCTCCCCAGCATACTCATAGACTGGAATATGGTCCATGGACACCGTCTTCTGCTTCGGTTCTAATAGCCGCCGGTCCCATTCTGTATCAGCACGGCTGAGGGCGAATCACTGTCAAGAAGATTAGGATCATGGTTACACAGACTGTAAATCTAACCATCAACACATCCAACGATAGTTAACACAAATAACAACTGGATTCAATGATGATCGAAGATAAATTACAAACCCAACTAAAAAGATTGGTTAACATATCCAACAAACCAGATTCAGAGATAGCTAATAAAACCAACAACCTTAACTAAGTGATAGTCAACAACAACGATGTTTGATAAAAAATGATTGATGACTGATGGGATAGTGATTAATCCCATAAACCCCTTAAACAAGGCGGTTTGTGAACACTGTGCCTTCCTGCGATGCGGCTAGGATTCTATTCGTCAGGAGGTCAAAACTTTTGCTACCAGTGGAAAGCCCTATACCTACCATACAAAACCAGAACCACTGTTAAAATATTTGCAGACAAACAGACAGATATAACATACAACAGACTGACTCCAAAAACTATAGCCCCCAATCAAAGATTCCGGGGCATAACAAATCAAAAATAAAAAAAGAGCAAACACAGAATTACTGGAAACACCAGAGTGGGAATCAGGTTGTCTAGGAGGAGTAACATCCCCTGTTAAACCTGTCAAGCCTACAGTGCCCTATAGTTTGATAAACTAACAACCAGTTCTGAGAGATGGTCAACACAATACTACTAACAGCAGACTGAGTGCATGAGATAAGACAAGTTAAAAATCAAATTATTGTGATTATAAACTCTATTATAAAACCTGACTGATAGGTCAGTATTGCAGATGACTTCATTTCTACGTTAGATGGTAGTGAAAGAATCTCTGAGAGATCTATAGATATAAAATGAAATTGATAAGTTTGGAGTTTGTTCAGCTTACGTTTTGAATATTTCAAAATCACAAGCAATTGTGATGGGAAACCAAGATAAATCAGCTCGAGATTGAAACTTTGTGTGAAGAGCTGGAAAAAGGTGGGAATGTAAAGAATTTAAGCTTCTTGAATATGCAATATTACAAAATAACTGGAGTGACAATAAGTTTCACGTAATTACTATTCAAAATTAAATCCATTAATAAAATTGTTTTGGCATCCATTGAAAAACGAAGATATAACAACCAAAATAAGTAAAATTACAAATCTCTCTCTTT
>CAJDSM010000437.1:0-27042 GCA_903981925.1 Ostrea lurida
GCCATTTTATGGCGGGGGCATAAAAACATGAAATTTTAAAGGGAACCATTCAAAACTAAAAGAACATCATGAGAACATTTCTCCAATATCTTCCAATTTTTCTATATTAAATAGCATTTCAATCCAGTGAAATGTTATAAGCAACTCCAGCAATTTTCTTCTGGCAAGGTGCTTTGAAAAACACCAATGGGCTTTCTTTTTTAAAATGAGGATTATGACCAGTCTTTACCTTTAGTGTAATCTGAAAAAGCTTCAAACACTGTGTATACCTCCTAATTTCAGTCTTCAAGCAAAAGATGAAATATTTAAAAAAAAAAATCCATCAAGATTAAAGTTTACGAACACACACAAATAAACAGAGGATAACATGATCAAGTTTTCACAAAATCCATTCATTCACATTCATAGGGGAATTGCAATGAAAAGAAAGTAGTACAGGGGCAATAACTCCTACAAATCATGACGAGAGATGAGAATTAAGAAAGTCCCTAACTCTGTGAGCTGAAGTTTAAATTACATTTCTCTAGTAGATCATATGATTGTTAGGGATGTCAATGAATATTCAACTATTCGTATAGTCTTCGATAACATCGACTTTCGACTAAAAATTTTTAGTCGAATAGTCAGTAATTTTTTTTTAGCATACTGGTAATTTACCTATTTCATTGTCCTGTTATATCTGCAATTACCAGAAAATATTAGCACTTCCCGATAATTCAGTTTCATCAAAGAAATTTCGTTTCGCCTACGGGTTTACCGTTTACTTGTATCAAAACTACATAATCGACCTACAGAAACAGATCACACACAGCGGAACATATTCTTTTTTTATATTAAAAACTCCGTATAAGAGGTTTGAGCGAAAAGTATTCTAAATGTATATCATTTTAAGTATATATGGTACATGTATTGTATGTGTACAATGCAATGTGTTGGGTACTCAAAATGCCATAATTCTACATTAACTTTGAAATAGGGGGCCGCGTGTGTTTTCTATAATAATTGTACTAATGGATGTTTTCATTGGGGTCTACCTTTCACAGTTAAACTGACCACTAATAGGCGGTAATTTACCACCTATGTGATCCGCTCACATTGTTATACACACTCAAGGTGTTTATATGTTGATCCATTATGGTGCCTTTAACAATAAACAAATTTGGATGAGTTAAAATCTAGATTTAATCTACTTTTTTGTACACTCATTGTTAGTACATGTAAAAACGTGTAAAAATACGTGAGGACATTGTACTGGATTATTTAATATACATGTAATATTATTATGTGTATACATTGTACAAAGCAACTTCACCATAACAGTGTTTTAAAAAAACTTTCGAATAATCGAATATTCTTCGACTAAAGCTATCGAATAATCGACTAAGAAATTTACTCATTTTGACATCCCTAATGATTATATATCGATATTGTATGTGATTTGAATCACTCCCATCACACTTTGTAAACATTTTGTATTTCTTGATTTTAATATTGCAAGTTGAATTTGACATTTAAATCCATTGGCACCATAAAAATTGCTAATTCCTGAACAGTTGGACTGAAATTCTGAAAATCCTTTTTCCAACCATCGTTACACACACACACACTTTCTTCTCTCTCTCCTCTCCCTCTCTCTCTTTTCCTCTCTCTCTCTCCCCTCCTCTCCTCCCTCCTCTCTCTCTCTTCTCTCTCTCTCTCCCTCTCCTCTCTCTCTCTCCTCTCTCTCCTCTCTCTCTTCTCTCTCCTCTCTCTCTCTCTCTCTCTCTCTCTCCTCTTCTCTCCTCTCTCTCCTCTCTCACCTCCTCTCTCTCTCTCTCTCTCACACACGAGGGTTGACAAACCTGGGACAGATGTGGTAGAGGTACGATGGCAGACGAGATATCCTCGGTTACCGGAGGTTCCCTCGAGGTCCAGTGAGAACATCCCGGCTCCTCACTGTAACTGGACACCCTCTGTCTCGCCTGGCGAGGCTCTCGTCTCAGAGTCTGGAGCTCGGTCTTAATCTGAGCTTGGATTTCTGGTGGCAGTTCCTTCAACACATTCGGATCAATCTGGAAATTACAGTCACAAATGTAATTTTTTTCTTATTAAAATAAACCTGAAAAATGTAAAAGCAAAAAATGATAATCCTCTCCTTCATTTAGAGTACAGGTACACATTGGTGTCCTTTTCTAGCTATGATCATAAATTTGTTTTCAAAGTTGTGTATTTTGACTGATTTTGCTGATTCTGCCGGGCAGATCGGATGGGAAAATCTACCACATGGTATACTATTATATTCAACATAGAGGAAATTTAGTCTGATTGTGATGTAAATCATGTACATATTGTGCTTGTTTACTTAGGTAAGTTGAGGATTCATGGATTTTCTGCACGAGATATCCTAGGTTTCTCGAGTGTAGACATGACTGGGAGTCTGGGACTAGCACCCCGCTTTAACATATCCCGAGTATATGACAATCCGAATTCAAGAAGTTTCATGCATGACTTTAAAGGGACATGGACACGTTTTGGCTTAAAAATGTTTAATTTTAGATTGCCAATTTTGATGTTTAAAATGCTTAATAAAAATTATTTCTAGTGTCAGCAAAATTTGAAAGTCAGTTGTTGAGTTACAAGTAAAATACAGCGCTCACAAATCTTCGCTATGTAAACAAGGCTTGAGCCTTGTTTATGTTTACAAAAAGATTGCTTTGTAGAAAATATCATGTTTAAAACAATAAGAGATGTGAGAAACATTAGACACTGTTTAATTGTGTTTAGAATGAACTTCTAATTTGAAAAAATCTGCTTTAAATGGAACGTTTAGTAGCATATTCAATATATGTAAGCAAATCATGGCTCGGGCCTTGTTTACATAACAAAGAATTGCAAGTGCTGTATCTCACTTGGAAGTCACAGATGACGTTAACGTTTTTCTGACCATTAGAAATACCTTAGTCAAGCATTGTAAACATTAAAATTGGCAATCTAATATTAGAACATTTTTAGTTAAAAAATTATCGGCCACAGGAGCGGCTGATCTATTTGTGATTGTGTTCCAAAGTGCGCATGGAGAATTAAAGGGGGAAGTGTTTAGTGTTCAAGAAATTGAATTTATCAATAATATTTAGTAAAAGTTCTGAATAAAGAGTTTCCAGAAATATGTATAAATTAAAATACGAAAAAATGTTATCAATGCATTTCATTACTATTCATTATTCAAAGAATATTATGGAATATCCAATCGAGTACTCCCCCAAGCGGCAGTGTATAAAATATAGAAGCAATTCATTATGGGGCTTCTAGATATTAATTCTATAAATGGATAGATAATAACAACTTATTTTGGTTTGAACATGCCGCAACTTCAAATATTTTAAATTTTGTATAATTTTGATTGCTGCTTTGCGTTATATCTCAATCTGCAAGCCAAATTTACAGTCAGTACATCCAGTCCAACAAACGACATCGCCATCATCATGTGACACAAGATCCAGGTACGCCTTTCAACTAGACCACCGATGTTTAGACTGCAGTTTTTAGACATTCAAAATCAAATTGTATATTTGCTGCATTTGTCTATCTTCATGCTGATGTGTTTACATTTTAGAAATCAATTCTCAACTGCGATCTAGCTGCCTAATAAAAAATAGCCGGATTTGAAGGGCATGGACAAAATATTAGGAGGACAGAAGAAGTAACATAAAATGTTGGTCCTTTCTGTATACATTTTTCTTTGGAAATAGAATCTATTAAATTTTTAATTTTAGCGGCCAATTTGATGCTTTGCATCAAAATTATTTTGTTTTATTAATGTCTTTCAAATTGAAGAGCACATTTCCAGCATTATTATGCAAAAGGAGTAGCAACACTTCATATTTCTGTTTCTTAATAGCTAGAAGTACTTCAAAAACAAAATGTTTCGAGTTTTAGAAAACTTGCATGCATGCATGTTATAAATAAGATTCTTAAACAGAGTATATGTAATGCTTGATAAATAATAAATGAACACAAATCATAGTCACTCTTTAGATTTTTACATGTATCTATTGTTGGTTTTATTGACTGTTAAAACCATACTTGACATAAAACAATGAATTCCAGATACATGAATAGTGTTTCCTCATTGTACAAACTGTTTCTGTGTATGACTGTATTTGCTAAATGCCTTTTATGTAGAAAATGAGCAACCTGTATTAAGAGACCACCTGTAATGTTACTTTTCCTCTTTTCTCCATTGGATGGTTTCTTAATACAGGTTTGACTACAATGTGCACTCCAGAGTAATAGAAGGTTGATGGTTTCACTTTATACAATCATGATCTAAAGAATCAATACCTGAGAGGGTGAAGGAAAATAGTCCATTGCTGTCGCGCTCGTTGGTAAGGAGCCGCCGTCTTGACCATTAGAGGTGCTGGGTCTATTTAACAGGTGCTTGTACTCTGGTGTGGATGGAATGTCTAGTGTTGGCAATGGAGGTAGAAATCTATTGGCAGTTTTTCTCCTGGTGAAAACAGTACCATTGAAACTTAAATTTGTATCCACCTACTACAAAACTATGCCTGGGAAGAGATTTCACACTTTATTTTCTCTCTCCAACTAACTGCACAATGTATAAATGGCTGTACAGCCATTTTGAATGACTCATCACTTTATCACTTTAAAATGCAAACTTTTTCTGTTGGGGTAACTCAGTAATAAAGAGTTAAAGTTACTTGCAAATAGATGTACTATTTTTTCATAATCTGTTATTTGACAATGTGTTAATTGTTAGGTTAAAAAACAGAAAGTACAGTACAAGTAAGTTATTAGTTCTTTCTAACCAGAACAGGACTTATGTAAGCACCTTGACAATTCCGAGAGCAAGTCTTGACAAACAGTCCCCTCCATAAAATTTCCATCTCTGTCCTGGCTACCATTATCAATTTCTGCGGTTGATGAGAAAGCGTTCTCTATGTGCCTGTGGAGTTGAGATGTTCCCTCCGGACTGGTTTTCTCTGGACTTACTTCTCGATCCAGATTCATCAGAGTGTCTGTCCAGTGCCTCTCTTCTCCATCAATCCGGGGACTACCTTGACCGTCATGGCTGACCGTTGAAATTTCCAAGTTTCCACCGAGTGCTGAAGAGTGATTATGATTGCTGGTCTCCACAACTCTTTGTTCGAGAGGACTTGTTTTCGTAGATGACACTTCTGAAATGAATGAATGATTTTCTGGTTCAAATTGAGCCGAGTACATTTCTTTCATATTGGGGAAAGTGATGTAGTAAAATATCATGTACAATACAAATATTAAAAATTAATAGGCTATTTCAAATATTTAGACATATAGCTGAAAAAAATTGTATTCCTTCGTGTTTACATGACAGTGCATAGGTACACTGTAGTTGGGTTGCATGATTGCACAAACTTTTTTGTGTCCAGTGGGGTTTTGGTATATAGAAAACATCACATTTACCTTAATTACAACACTCACAAAGTGTTATTACCCAAAAGCTTTCTTACTCAAAAGAAGATTTAATACCTTTATTTTCTAAGTTATCAAATTTTGGTCCCCTATTAAGGCCTCTTTGAAAAAGGATGCAAAGCTTCATTTGAACAATCATGAATCCCCTTTACACAAAGATGCTTTTAAAAACCAACTTTCATTGAAATTGGCCCAATGGTTCTAAAGAAGTAAAACAAAATGTGTCAAGTAACAGATGTACTGACAGACAGACTAGAGGCGAGGGATGATTAGGAAAGCTAAGTGAGCTTCTAGCTCGGAAATACTTGGGCTCCTTCCATATTACATCATGTAATTCTACAACAAATATATATTTTCTGTTAAATTCACCTACTTGTCGTAAAATTGAGAATGCTCTGGGGTTTCTTTTGATTGTTCCCGCCCACTGTTGCCGACTCGAGTCTCTGGATCTGTATTCCTATACCCCTCAGGTCCGAGCAGTTCAGCCGCAGCCCGCGTAAGATCGTCATACACTCCTGATATATCAAACTGGCATCATCTGTTGGGATGGGCAACATGCTGGACTTGGAGATGTTGTTACAAATCCCATGACCTGATATATAAATTCATAATTCATGTACAGTGTTCTTAATTTAATGCATTGCAGAAAAATAAGCACTAAGATATTACAAAACTACTAGGTAATGCATACACATATAATAGAAGTTGAAATTTGTATACTTAAGCAATGAATTATGATTTACTTGGAAGAATGTAGTCTCATAACTGCAACGGTGTGTGCATACAAATTGAATAACGCGCGTTTATTGCTTATATTTACATTCTTAGAAAATGTATTTGTTTGTGCTTTTAATTGTATATGTTTTAAACTTTCCGCTCAATCCTTTGGGGAAGTAGCGGTTCATGGAACAAGCCATTAGGTAAAGTAATTGTTACGTCACAATGAAATGTACACGAAAAAAGATACAGCAATTATGACATTTACGCACACATGATGTCATATCGTACACGACAAAAAGGAGTGCAAAATAAAAAAAAAAATTAATAATCCAAGTATTTAATTAATTTTTTCTTGAAAATAAAAACATCAATTGTCAACAGTTTTATACATTTTCAACCTAAAACAGTTCATATATTTACATATTTTAAAACCTTGTAAGTTGTTCTTGTATTCATACCCCAAACCAACTTGGATTCGGTCTTTGCAGTTATAAGCAACATATCATCAAAATAGATTCTACTGCTTTTATATAGGGATTAAACAGTAAATATAGACTTACTTGGCGACATATCATTGCACTGAAATAAAAAAATCGCTGTAGATGCAGTACCCATAAACTTGGCTGTTTCCAGAGGAGCATCTTCTCTTCTAACCATTAATTTCATCGTCACGGATTTCCCCTTCATTCCAATGTCGCGCAGACGGTTGTGGACTTCTTCTGACAAATCCATGATGAACTTCTCCGCCTCAGTATTCTAAAACACAGGTGGAACAATTTCTCCTCCAAACAAACTTTTAACTTAGACAAATATTTCTACATGCACATGATCCGAATTCTACTAAGTGTCTTATAGGACTCCATAAAGTACATTGGGGGAATGTATTTCCAGAAAATTTAACCTCTTACCGATTTGAACCTGATGCCATAATTGACTTCAGCAGACACCGACTTTCTTTCCTGGTTAGATTTGATCTGGCGGTCATCCTGTCCCCTACAGCCCCTATACAAGGACAGCCCTGTTTTAGGGCCAAATTCCTTCTGTAGGGTAGACTGGGGTACCTCTTGAAGCTGCCCACAAGTCGTGACCCCCAAAGATTTCAGTTTTCTATTCATAGACCATCCTACACCTACAAATACAAAGAAATAAATTAAAAATTGTTTCCTTTTCATTATTTAAAATTTTACACAAATTGTGAAAAATTTTCTACTGTTTGTAAAATATAAAACTGAAAATTAATTTTTATGGTATCTAAAATCAATATTCAGATTCAATATGGGTAGAAAACTTTTATGTTCACACCGTAATGTGATGCTTGTCAAATCATATACCGATTTACAATGGAAATGCAGTAATACACGTATTTGAAGAGGAAAATCTACCAGGGATATTTTGAACAGACTGTTCCTTCATAAAGTCCATGACATCTGCTTCCTCCAAGTAAAACTGTCCATTAGGCTTCGCCTTCTTGGTGGCCATTTTTGCGAGTAAAATATTTCCTCCTAAAATTTGTGTCAACAAACTGTTATATCAAGCATATAATTTTAAAAGTAAATACATGTGACACTGTGCTAAGTGAAGTACTAGTATTTCATACCCATCCCAGCGGAGGCAGAACAGCCGGTCTTCAACTGTATCTGTTTCCGTAGCAGAGAAGCAAATTGTTCTGGTTCCGCTCCAGTGCTCGCTAGGAGATCTGTGCAATCAACCAGCATTTCATCACAGCTCACTGCCTCAATATCATGGGTATAACTGAAAGGCAATAAAAGTATCACTCTCCCTGAAAACTATTGGTATTTTCTGGATAAACTTTTATAATCTAATTAAACTTGTTACATGCAACACGATTGGTTCATTTGCCTATATCAACATTTTTTATGTTGTGTAAACAAAGTTTCCATTTAGTCCCACTATCTGACGTTCTAGGAATGATGTCAAATTATGTTTAGCTGTTCAGTTTCCATTTTGTTACTTCAGCAATATGTATCATATTCTCTCCAGAATTATTCATTAAATGAAATTAAACACAGTTTACTAAATTAAATAATAAGGAATGAAAATAAATTTTATTCACTTTACACAATATAAGATGGGACAGTTCACGAAATTTTATAAACCACTTCACGGTTTATGAACTGGTCCAAATTACTTAAAAATATTATCGTATAAAAAGAGTAAATATTACTTTCATTCCTTAATTAAAGTCAAGGCTATAAATCTGTCGCTATATGTACCTTAACACAGTGTCATAGAGAATCTGGGACACTTCTTGGTAGCCTTCAAAGTCATACGGGATTGTTTGCAGATCCGGGCACAGTTTCTTGGCAGGACCCATGAACATACCATTTTTAACCCCTGCCTGAAAAATAAAATGGCAAAAATAGCACCCAGGTTCTTCATCATCAATAAGAAGTTGAAATGCAAAATTTTAGAAATTTGGGTATAATGAGAATTTGAAACAGCCCTCCACCATTCATCGTCAGAACCCACAGGTTTTCTCTCTGTTATACTGCGTTATAACGGAGAGAAAACCCGTGGGTTCCGACGATGTCCACCATTAAGCAAGAAAAGATCTTTGATAATACCAGATAGCAAAGAGCTTGGGAGGAACAATTTTGATTGTTATCAACATATCTTGTTATACATATATTCTATGAGTCTATAATGTGTTTTAAATCTACAGAGAATGAAAATCACTTTGCTGTAAACATGAATTTATTACAAGCATGTTTGTTGTATCTATGTCTTACTGTTTACTATTTTTCGCACTGTTCCATTTGCCTCCCTTGTGGTGATAAACCTTACCTGTCTTGCCTCATAGCTGCAGGAAGCTATTTCAGACATGGAGGAAAATGCATCTAGATTTCCGTTCCTCCCAAATCCTAAAGTGCTGCTGTCTGGATTGGCCTGCAGGTCTGGATTGGTGGATATACCTTTGTCTTTTTTAATTCTCCACATTTTTTGTTCATATTCAATATCAGATCCTGGTATAGGCCCTTTCCTGCCTTGGTTTTTGCAATGTGTAACAGCAACAGGCTTGCCTGAATTGTTTAATGTGTTAAACATTTTAATTTATTATTTTATACACAAATTATGTAAAACAGGTATTCTTTTTTAGGTTTTCCATTTTTTTCTTGGTATTTTGTGGATACAAGAAAATCTGTAAAAACTCCTGAAATTCTCTAACTCATTGTTATAATCCAACTGCAGAAATAGGAAATGCAGAATATAATTTGCTACCTTTCAGAGATCAAATATCAAAACATTCCAACAATTGAAAATATCCGTTATAGGAAATTTGAGAGGAAAGGGGTGGGACTCTTTGAAATAGGAATATATTAATTTGTTAACATTAAAAAAAAACTTCATACATTATCAAAAAAAATCTCACCAATTAGATCAGGCTTTTTCCGCAAACCAACAGACACGAAGAAACAATCCATGTCAACATGCATTACGACACGTTTAGGTTTCCCCGACCTCGTCCTTCTAATGCCCTCACCACCCATGTCCCGTGATGTTAAGTCTGCTGCCTGCTTGCTCACAACCCTAATCAGGGCTTGTCTCCCCGGATAATTTGTCAACTCTTTGGATTTTTTGTTGACATATTCTCTCCACTCAGATTTCCACGTGGAGAGATGGTGGAGCCGTGAATTGTTATAGAATTCATTCAGGTAGTGTGGATCACCTGCTCGCCCATGGAGCTTGCTGTTCGGTGAAGGACTCTTTGTTTCACTGGAAATGGATGGCTTTGGACCTTCCATGCCTACATTTTTATTTGATATACACGATGTATCGGTACTTCCAGTGCTATTTTTAACATCTAACTTCCTTGGCGTGGTGGTAACGTCCTCCCTAACATTAACATTAGTCAACGAATCATCAAGGATGGCTTGTTTCCGTTCAGTCTCCACTGCATATCTCCCGAACTCGCTGTCTGAATCGCTCTCCTCTGATTCGCTCTCCACTTCTTTTACAATCTTTTCCATTCTCCTCTGCATCTCCTTATCTATCACATCTTCTTCCTCGTCTGCTTTTTCCACCAAATTTCCACATCTACTACTTTCACCAACCAGATTTCTACTCAGGGCATTCTTGGTACATATACCTGCTATGGTGGAGTTGCATATTTTTGTGGAAGATTGGGTGGCGTATGAAGACATGCCCTGTTGGATTTTAGTCTGCCCTGTGTACAGTTGATAGGGGATGTAGGACAAGAGCCTTCCCGCAGCAACACTGAAACAACAAAGATCCGATTGATAATAAATGTGCTGCAGTTGCACGCATGAATCTTGCTGAATATAATACGCCTATTCTAACAACTGGCAATTCCGACAGAAAGGAAAGTAAAATGTAAAAATAAACTATAGATTTCATTTTTGAAAATATTACGGATGCCATTCCGTATTCAACTTAAACTATTGCTCAGTCATACTACTGATCATCGAACTAAAATAATTATGGTTGAGTATTTGTTAGAATAAGCTTCTTTTTTCATCTTCTTAGCAATGTTAAAAAATTCTAAATGCTTCTGAATCAGTAATTTTGTGGAAAAATCACATAAGGGTAAAGTAAAACCAGTTTTAATTTGTTTATGTTCAAACAATTCATTTCAATTTGGATGTTAGTTTGTAAACATGTGTCTAAAATTGACCGTTTGGACATAAATCTCATGATGGGGATAACATTGAAATGTAAATAAGTAAAACTCAACTGGGTATGAACCGCAACACTTCACACCTGCCGTATTTTTCACGAGGCACTAACATGCTTCATACAGTAAACTGGGGGGGGGGGCGCGGGGGGGGGAAGTGACACAGTTCATTACCTCATGAATTTTTAAATATGAAATCTTTTCCTTAATTGTCAAAAAAAACAAAACAACCAAAAACAACTATCCTTACCTGAAGTAAATTCATCTTCACTAATAAAGGGTGATGCTCCATGGTATTTCTCTTTTTAAAAAGAAAAGAGAAACACTGTGCAGCATTACCCTTGACTGAATATAAATACATGTTTTATGTTTTTTGCATTATTCTAGTATGATATCCTGGGTTTTTCAGACATGGCTATAAAAACAAATCCTGTGTCATGGCAAGTATTGGCACATAAAAGGGCCCTCACTGTTACGGCCCTGGGTGCCAAGCATTACCTGGTAGTCTAAATTTGTGGTACTTCACCAACAGCTGGTGACAAATCGATATGAGGCAAAAAATTCTTTGACACGATATGAGGCAAAAAATTCTTTGACAAGATGTATGACAAGATGTAAAACAATCAACCAACCAACCACCTTAATGTATCAGCCAATCATAATGCAGATTACTTAACAGCTACAATTAAATGTTGTTACAAAATTCTGCTTTATAAATTCTCTTGAGAAATACACTTGCCTTTCAGTGATCCACTCTGGCTTGACCACCTTGCAGTGTTTAAGTCCCTTTGTGATTTTACTGTTGGGAAGACTGGTCGCTATTATATGTGTAACTCTTCTCTTAGAAAGGTAGTGCTCATAATGACCACCATGCTGGTACATAATCCTTTTCAATTCATCTGAGGATGGCTCTGTAACAGAAGAAGGTTCCGTCACCAAATCATGATACAGTCAAACCTCGTTATCTCCAACTCGATGGGACTGATAAAAACTTGGAGATATCTGAGAGTTCGAGGGTAAAATACTTATAGAATTAGTGGTTGGGACTTCCCAATCACTTTGACATAGCCACAGTATTTGAGATGTCAGTGTTTGAGATACTGAAGTTGATGTATTCTAATAATGCAATGTTCCCGGCTAACCTAAATAGAAGGCTGCGCCCGACTGCCCTTAGCTGCAAGCCCCTGCCTCAAAAGAATAATGTATCCTCGTGTAATTTTTGAAAAAGATTTAATAAAAATAGTTTTGTTTACAGAATCAGTATGTAAATTGCTAGAGTTGTGTCCAATATCTTTTTAATCTCATGCAAGTCAGGTGAGGGTGAAATTACCATTTATGACACATCTCAGCTTTCAATACACACAGCACTGACACATGGTCGCCGCTATCGCATATCTAATTTCCTTCTCCGACAATAACGAGTTGTCAAATCATGCTACTACAATATTTCTAACAAATAAGATATATTTATTCAGTTAATAAAATCCTGTTCTATTATGGGTTTGTATGCAGTTTTGGTTTATATTTATTTTATTTTTTTGTTATCAAAACAAATGTGTGCTGTTTGCATGGACTAAATCTGAGGTATTCTGAATGAGTGTACAATAAGGCTATATTTTATGCAAATGATATTCCATGTGCCCTTTCCAAACCAGAGTGCCCTTTTTGCCCCTGTATGCGCCCTGCCCCTCTGAAATCCTAGCTGGAACACTGAATGACCAAACAAATCTAAAACTTTGAGGACAGTAAAATATCTCACAATTCACTTGTTGTTAGACAGTTCTTACAAAAATAATCAAATATTCCATAGGGATATGGGTTAAGAATAGGTCTTCTGTACCCTCTTGCTTCAATGTTTTAAGAGGCGACTAAATGGGGCAGTCCCTCAGATGAGACTGCAAAAACAAGGCCCAGAGTCACAGCAGGTGTGGCATGATAAAGATCTCTCCCTGATCAAAGGCTGTAAGCACCAAATTTAGTCCTAAATTTTGCAGCCCTTCATCAGCAATGGTGGTGGCTCCATACAAGTGAAAGATTCATAATTGGGACATTAAACAAAATATAAAAAAAATCAGACACACTGGAAAGAACACAATAAAGTCTGTCTAGTCACTAGATGCTGGTCTGAAAAGATACTTAAGGAGGCTCATTACATCATCATTTTTCAGATTCGTATTAAAGGAACTGTTTCAGAAGCATGTTTCACCTTTAAAAGATGAACAAGTTCCAATTATTTATACAATTTTTGTGATTCATTTTCAGAATGTGAAATGTGTATTGTTTCATAAGGATTTCTAGTATCCAATATCGCTGTATTTTGTGCATAATATAGAATTATCTATAAAGACATGCCACAATAACCCGAATAAAGTTATGATTTTTAGAGAAAAAATATTTTACGAAATCGAAAACGCTGTATGTTGTATTTTTTAATATGGATAAATTATTTAAAAACAGGTAGTTAAGAAAGACATGTTAGCACATATTTAAATGAAATTGAAATGAAATGTTCTATTTCCAGATATAATGCCAAATAATGACTAGATTTGAGCCGGCGAGAGAAAAACATACGATCCCGATCAAAGTGATAGAAATTACATTAAATAATATATACTAGTAAGTTTGCACATTTCATAAGAATTTACTTATTATAAATCATTTAATGTGTAAGAACAATTACATCAAGAGAAATGTGTTTTTGATTACTACTCTTTATATTTTTTGTGTAATTTCGATCGGCGGCTTGTTCAAATTTGAAAAACATGCAATCATTGCAAAATTTTGGCTAGTCTCATTCAAATTCTTTGTTAAATATACTTCTCCTACATTTCTCTTTTTAATAATGATGTTTTGAAATTTTATCCATAGATTATTACAAAAAAATTCACAAAATAACATTTTCGATGATTCATTAAATATTTACTTTTTAAAAACCGGATTTATATCTGAGTCTTTTGATAGTTTTATCAATACATTCATAATCATTAACATAGAAGTCACATGCGAAAATTTGGAATCTAGAAATCTCTTTTCTGCAAAGAAAAAAACTATTTATTCAATTCCGTGGAAAAATAAAAAAACATATAAAATTGTACGACTTGTTATTACTTTTTCATGGCGATACTGTAACTATCATTGAAACGGGCTTAAACTAATTCATTAAATAAAAATTTGGTAGAGTGAGCTACCTAACATGTGGATACATTCACTATAAACAATGACTTACTTCAATGTAAATCACTACATAATGCATAATTATACTATGTAACATCCACTGTAACAAGATTTACTAATGTAATTCACAACATTGACCTAAACACACCGAATAGCCAATTACTATATGTAACATCCACCGTTAAAGATTACTAAGACAAGAATATAACATTCTAATCAAAGAACCACCCCGTAACAAGATTACTAATGAAGACATCACAGACCATCACGTAACAAAATTACTCAATAATGAACACACCGTAAACATCACAGTTAGAACTAAAAATTTACCTAAACCATACTACATTCACGTAAACAAATATATAGTAATGTAATACCTCCACTTAAACAAGTTTAGTAATAGTAAACACTCCACCAATTAACAACACGTTAAATTACTAATAAGTAAACATACACCGTGACAGACAGACATCCACCGTAAACCAGAGATTTACTAATGTAACATCCACCAGCAATAACTAGAACTCACTAACAAGATTTACTAATTACAACATCCTACGAAAAAATAATGTTAAAAGCAAGATTATTAATAGTAAAACATTCCAACCAAAACAATATAAATGAAAACATCACTCGTAACCAAGATTACTAGTAAACACACCTAAACAAATTATACTACAAAACGTTCACCCCAATTAACGCATTAACAAGTCAAATTTACAAATACATTCAACGCCTCCACCAGCTAAACAAAAGCTCACAGTGTATCCCTTCAAACAATCGTATTACTGTGCGCTATTCTCCATTTGAAGACACGACTTATGGTTACCGATCTACAGGATGGAAGATGCACCAGTGGACACTGCAACCTTCAAGCAATCTTTAACATTCCCCATGCCAGTTCCCCACCTACAAACTGGTCATTCGCTACTCGCTAATCTTAATGAGCCATGCCTAGCCTCCTGTCAATACGCATCAACCAATATTCATAAATCATAATGTAACCAGTACGATGAACTATCACATCATACTTCTAGTAGAGAAATATTTATACAATACACTAATATTTATTTAACAAGCTTGAACTATATCATGTAAATACTATTTCGAAAAGACCCATGCTTCACATTTAAAGTTATAAACATCGTAACAACAACCCCCTTCCCCCTCCCCTCCCTCCCCCCCCCACCCCACGCCCCCCCCAAACTTAGACATTTTTTCTTGACAATTTCAACCATCTTTTACACAATCTTTAAATATATAACAGTTCCTTTGCTTTAAGGGTGTAACAATAAATCACAAGACGGTATATTACAGTAAAGAACACCATGCTTTAAATTTGTTCATGATACGGTATTAACTGATATCAATTTCCTGTTTTTTTCCCTAGACAGATTTATTCAAACCATTTGATTTGGCTTTATCATTATGTTTGCAAAATTACTAACAAGAAAACTATACCTGAAGAACTGAATCAGCCATCCACAAGTTAAAGAAATGGGAACAATGTTAATGATACAACCAGTTTCAAATGTTACTATATGAAGAGTCTGACATTGTTTTTCCAATATGTCCAGAATTTAAAAGAAATAAATTGACCTCATACTTACAGTTCGTAATGCAAGCCCTGAATGTTGTTTTAAATATATATTGTATCACTAGGTCTGTGTATCATTGCCAGAACTTACTTTTCAACTGTCTCACCTTACCCGCTTTCCCATTCCAAATCTCCCTGGCCCTGTCTACTCTTCTTTGTTGGTTGATTTGTCTTTGATTCGGCCATGATGTTGAAAATGTAGTCAATCTGCCTCCTGGTAAAATTAACGCCTGGTCAAATCAACACCTGTAAAGATTAAACGACTACCTAGTAAAAGTGGTATTACCTGGTTCTGGTTATATTGGTGTCTGCTCTATTAACCAGCGCCGATACAGACACTATGTAAACAAAGTTACCAATAAAAGATTAACATGAAATGAATCAGAATAAATAATTATCTATAATTCAGAGTTGGCGAAAGAGCGTAAAAAAAACCAAAACTACCAGACATTGTGTCCTGCAGATTAGGGATAATTTAGAAAATCTACCAGATCAGACAGACTTAAAAAATAACCTCTGAGATTTTGTTTCGTCTTCTTTAATTATTTTCAAGCAGTGACTTTAACAGGTGAAAGCATTTACTTGTTTCTAACAGCTCTCTAATTTTTTACCCTCATTTTACTATGTAGATGCACCAACATTTTTCAATTTGGCATTTCTATCACTTCAGATGAAATATGAAAGTTAATGAAAACTGGAACTATTGCCATGGCAAAGAATAGTTATATTCATTCCATAAAACTAAGTGGGAGGAGGGTATGCCATCAAGTTGACAAGCACCTGTGTTTACGCTTTTAACCTTTTTTTTTTATGTCCGAGCCATGACTATCTAACTCACACGGAATGAAATTGCGATTCCTGGGCAAGCAAGTTCGTGATATAAAAGCAAGGACTTTATATCTTTATCAGATTAAGATTTTGTTTGCATAAAAGTCAATAAACAACGTAAATATCTGCTCCCCCCCCCCCCCTTGCAATATCTAGACGGTAGCAGACAGTTTGTCAGATGAGGTTTTTAAGTTTTTCTGGACAATTTGAAAATTTACAGAGATTTTTGGTAGTTCGGCGTCTTTCACCAACTCTGTATAATATATGTACATGTATACTGACAGTGTCTCACAATGTAAAAAATAATTTGCTAATGTATAAAATCTGCAATCTGTCTTCATGTATTCTAAGTTCAAGTTATCTAGGTACCTAAGTAAAATTAAAAAGAATTAAATTTTGAATAGGCATCATAGTAAAATTCCGTTTGACTGCCACAATTGCAATGTTAACCTGTTACTAGGCCCCCCTCCCCACTTTCTTAGGTGCTACCTCTGAGACTTGCATCCAGTTTGTGCAAGTCATAGTTTAAATGTATTTGAATCACTTCCTATGTACAACTAACAAGATAAAAATCAATAAATTCTCCATATGATTGAATAGATATTTTGT
Organism: Ostrea lurida; assembly: GCA_903981925.1. Taxonomy (NCBI): domain Eukaryota; kingdom Metazoa; phylum Mollusca; class Bivalvia; order Ostreida; family Ostreidae; genus Ostrea; species Ostrea lurida. The sequence continues at coordinate 17,031 of CAJDSM010000437.1, forward strand.
CTAATAAACAAACATGAAAAATAAATAAATACCAAAACATTGCGTTTACTAGGATGGTAGCCTCTGGCCGTCTGGGTCTCCTGAACGCAAAAATGAAAGTTGCTGACATATCTTTCTCGTGACGTAGATCGTAAAACACTACAATTAACACAACCCAAAGTTCGCAGAAAAAAATTACAAATAAAATATAAAATTTTACTTCTACAATTCACGGTTCACTAATATTTCACATCCAATATAATATACATGCAGCAATATTGACATTCTTGACTCCCGCGCCAAATTCATTGAGGAAATTCGAAAAACGGAAGTAAACAAATATATAGAAAACAAATAGGGAATGACATAAACCCGGAAAGTAATATACCACCAAAAAAAAAAAAAAAAAAAAAAGTTCACCAGATCCATAAAATTGTTGAAGTCACTTTGGGCCATTTATTCAGAAATATGACTTATGTCAGCAGTTTCTTGGCAAAATGGTGAGTTCAGGAAGAAGATGACAAGATGACAATAAACTAGTACTAATTGTAACGGGACCGTTACGGATGTTCCCAAACATTCCCCATTCACGCAAGTGGTGTCATTTTGTTTCGATGCAAGCGATTTTTACCATACCAATCTGTACATGAGACACCACTTCTATCGTTCAGTAAAAGACATGGAACAGAGAGCCCAAAATATGTGTATGAAATTGCACGTGCATAAACGCGGCATGCGCTCACATTTTTTCACAATAATAATCTCCCTTGTAGATTTTTGCAGCATATACCTATGATCCAAATTTCATTCCAAAAGCCTCATTAAAGAGAGAGATGGCACATACGCATATCATCCAGATCAGATTTCAGCGCACGTGCGAGCGTGTGCGGGATAATGATTTGACAATCATCAATTAACAAGAGTCCCAATACATATCTGAAATATACAATTTCAAAACTATTCATTCAAATGGAAAGATCTCGTAGAGTAGTAATTACAATTTAGACATAACAGAAATTACAATGCACGCGCATCACGCGCACGCGATTTGATAAAGATAATTTTTTCTTGACACCATTCTTTAGGCACTCATGTCATAAAACCTACAGTAAAAATTTGAATTGATTTCAGTCTTTAATTGAAACGTATGGCCATTTTCAGTATCCGAAGAAATGACGAAAAAGTAATTGGCACTGCACACACGCGCCACTGTGAGTATATAGAGTTATACTTTTGAATACCAATTCAAAAAGACGTTTCAATGATATACTACCAGTATGTAATTTGATATGTGTTGGATCAATTTTTAAGAAAGTACGGCAATTTCAAAAATCGTCCAATCAGAATTCAGCCACCGCGCATGCACGTGCTGAAGAGGAATTTTGACTATAACCCCCTCTTGAAGACCATCAAAGATGTACTCACAAATATCAATTTCAAATGATTTCAACAAAAACAAAGCGTCATGGTCAATCGAAGAATTGGACCTTTAAAAGACATGCACGTGCATGCGCATGCGCGTTTGCAATTTTTTATTACATCACTGTGTAGCACTTATATTGTCTACCTATGCTGTGAATATCATTTCATTATCTTTATTTATAACAAAGTTACAGGCGATTTTGTATTATCCAATCAAAATGCAGCCACAACGTGCACGCACGTGCAAATTCGAAATTGTTGATCATACCAATCAATTCAGGATCTCAAGTTCTACCTACCTCTTGGTGAATATCAAATGATTTCATTGAAGAATAAAAAAGTTAGACTGATCTCGAAGTAGGAAGCCAAAAATGCAATGCACGTGATGCACGTGCATGCATTTTCAGAAAATGACTATCGTTCCGAACACTTCAGATGATAACTATCATCCTAAAAAAGGTTCATATCGATCCCATGTACAGTTCTGAGAACACTCGGACAAAAAAGTACACGGAGAATAAAGAAGAGAAAAGAAGAAGAGAAAATAACTAGATTCGATCTCGTTGCGAGCAACGAGTAGGTCTTCCGTTCGATTATGATGAGAATATATCTTTGATTGGATTATCCGATTGGTCAATGATGACTCTAGATGAATAAAATTAAGCATTGCATTTTTGGGTTGAAATTGAACCGAAACAAACATTGACGACAAATTAAACAATTAAAAGGAATGTATAAACAAATATTTCTAGTTTTCATAGTATATAGTACGATGTTGACTTTTAGGGGTCATACCGAATTCCTTAATGGAGACGTAAGATAAAATTTGAAGATGGCATATTGTTCAGAGTCACATTTCAAGCAATTCATGCTATATACGTGTTTACAAAATGTTTTCTTTTACGGGAAGAAAGCATTAAAGTTTAAGACTGTTTGGCCCTTGAAATCCCTGATTACGTAATGAATTTTCATTTCGTTGATATCAGCTGATGCAAAACGTTGAAACAAGCAGCTTTGCTTTATAATGCTTAACAAATTATTTTAGTTTTTTAGTTATATCAAAATACTTTGACCCCTTTCGGCCCTTAATACGAAGGGATGGCCCCAAAACTTGATATTGTCGAATACCTTTTCATTTCTACAATTTTTGTTCTACAATGCTTAACAAAATATTTTTAGTTTTCATAATATCTTCGATGTTGTATTTTAGGGTCACCCCTGAAATCCTTAATGGAGAGTGTCAGACAAAATTTGAAGATGGCATATTGCTCGGGTCACATTCCAAGCAATTCATGTTATATAACATTTCACAAAATGTTTTTCGTTTAAGAGATAGAAAGCATCAAAGTTTCATACTTTGGCCCTTGAAATCCCTTATTACGTAATCAATTTTCATTTCGTTGATATCAGCTGATCCAAAACGTTAAAACAAGCAACTTTGCTTCAATAATGCTTAACAAGTTCTTTTTAGTTTTGAGATATTAGAAAATAAGTTTGACCCCTCTCAGCCCTAATTTGAAGGGCTGGCCCTAAAACTTGATATCGGCGAATTGGCCTTTAATTATCTAGAACTTTATTATACAATGTATACAAAATATTTTTAGTTTTCATAATATATACGATGTTGAATTTTAGGGGTCATCCCCTGAACTCCTTAAAGGGAGATGTAAGACAAAATTTGAAGATGACATATTGATTAGAGTCACATTCCAAGCAATTCATGTATAAACATTTCACAAAAGTTTTTCGTTTAAGAGATAGAAAGCATCAAAGTTTCATATTTTGGCCCCTTGAAATCTTTATTACGTAATCAATTTTCATTTCTGTTGATATCAGCTGATCCAAAACGTTAAAACAAGCAACTTTGCTTCAATGATGCTTAACAAGTTCTTTTTAGTTTTTGAGATATTTAGAAAAATAATTTTGACCCCTCGCAGCCCTTAATTTGAAAAATTGGCCCCTAAATCTTGATATGGTCGAATAGGCCTTGTCATTTTGTTCTACAATGTGTAACAAAATATGTTTAGTTTTCATAATATATACGATGTTGAATTTTAGGGATCATCCCCTCAATTCCTTAAAAGGCGATGTAAGACAAAATTTGAAGATATGGCATATTGTGTAGAATCACATTTCAAGCAATTCATGTTATATAACGTTTTATAAAAAAATTTCGTTTAAGAGATATAAAGCATCAAAGTTTCATACTTTCGGCCCCTTGAAATCCCTTGTTACATAATCAAATTTCATTTCGTTGATATCAGCTGATACAAAACGTTGAAACAAGCAACTTTGTTTCAATAATGCTTTACAATTTTTTTTTAGTTTTTGAGATATATAGAAAATAGTTTGGACCCCTCTCAGCCCTTAATTTGAAGGGTTGGCCCCTTAAACTTGATATTGTCAAATACGCCTTGTAATAACGTACAATTTTTGTTCTAAATGTCTTTACAAAATATTTCTCTACGAAAAGATATTGACAAAAATGTGACAAAAAATGCAGTAAAAATTGTTGACGTTTTTTCGGGTCATGGCGAGCTTCAACGTTTTTCGCGTGAATGAAATTTGATTGCCCCTATGCACAACTATGAAGTCTTGTCTACAATCCCTGAAAATTGGAAGCTGATATCTCTAACAGTTTCCGAGAACACTTCTGGACAAAATGACACCCAAAATTTCACAAAAACGTCAATATATGACGTAATATTTGACGTTTCGAAAAACAAAAAAATCAGTATAAAATTCAAGTGTATATCTATCATCCCTCAAAATTTTAAGAAAATCGGTCGACGCATATTTGAGAAATCGCCTGCACAAAATTTGTAAGAAAAAGAAATAATAAGAATAGACTAGATTCGATCTCGTTGCGAGCAACGAGTAAGTCTTCCGAACGATTGTGATGAGAATATATCTTCGATTGGCATTTATTCGATTGATCAATGATTACAGTAGATGAATAAAATTAAGCAATTGCATTTTTTGTTGTTCAAATTGAACAGAAACACAGAAGAGAAGTGATAATAATCAATTATAAACAATGTATAACAAAATATTTTTAGTTTTCAATCATGATACATGTATTATCATGTTTAATATAGGGGTCATACCCTGAATTCCTTAAAGGGCGATGTAAGAAAAAATTTGACGATGGCATATTGGCAGTCAAATATCAAGCAATTCATGTTATACATGTATAACGTTTTACAAAATCATTTTCGTTTAAGAGATAGAAAGCATTAAAGTTTCCAACTTTCGGCCCCTTGAAATCCCTAATTACGTCATCAGTTTTCATTTCGTTGATATCAGCTGATGCGAAACGTTGAAACAAGCAACTTTGTTTCATTATTGCTTAACAAATTACTTTTAGTTTTTGGAGATATCTCGAAAATACTTTTGACCCTTTTCAGTCCTTAATTTGAATAGCTGGCCCCTAAATCGTTATATTGTCGAATATGACTTGACGTTTTCTACAATTTTTGTTCTCCAATGCTTAAGAAAATATTTTTAGTTTTCATAATATCTTCGATGTTGTATTTTAGGGGTCATCCCCTGAAATCCTTAAAAAGAGATTTCAAACAAAATTTGAAGATGGCATATTATTCAGGGTCATATTCCAAGCAATTCATGTTAAATAACGTTTCACAAAAGGTTTTTCGTTTAAGAAATAGAAACCAACAAAGTTTCAGACTTTTGGCGCCTTGAAATCCCTTATTACGTAATCGCTCTTCATTTCGTTGATATCAGCTGATCCGAAACGTTAAAACAAGCAACTTTGTTTTAATAATGCTTAACAAATTATTTTTAGTTTTTGAAATATTTGGAAAATACTTTTGACCCCTTTTGGCCCTTAATTTGAAGGGATGGCCCCGAAAACTTGATATGTTCTAATACGTCTTGTCATTTTCTACAATTTCTGTTCTCCATTGCTTAACAAAATATTTTTAGTTTTCATAATATCTTCGATGTTGTATTTTAGGGGTCATCCCCTAAAATCCTTAAAGGGAGATTGCATAAAAAAATTAGAGATGGCATATTTTTCAGGGTCACATTCCAAGCAATTCATGTTATATAACATTTCACAAAATGCTTTTCGTTTAAGAGATAGAAAGCATCAACGTTGCAGACTTTCGGCCCCGTGAAATCCCTTATTACGTCATCATTTTCATTTCATTGATATCAAGATATAAACGTTGAAACAAGCAACTTTGTCTCAATAATGTTTAACAAATTATTTTAGTTTTTAGATATCTCGAAAATACTTTTGACCCCCTTCGGCCCTTAAATTGAAGGGCTGGCCCCTAAACTTGATATGTCGATTATGCCTTGTCATTTTCTACACTTTTTGTTCTACAATGCTTAAAAATATATTTTTATATTTTCTAATATCTTTTTGTATTTTAGGGGTCATCCCCTGAAATCCTTAAAGGGAGATGTCAGACAAAATTGAAGATGATATGTTTAGGGTCACATTCCAAGCAATTCATGTTATATAAGTTTCACAAAATGTTTTTCGTTTAAGAGATAGAAAGATCAAAGTTTCAGATTCGGCCCCTTGAAATCCCTTATTACGTCACCAATTTTCATTCATTGATATCAGTTATATAAAACGTTAAACAAGCAACTTTGCTTCAATAATGCTTAAAAATATATTTTTATTATTTTGAGATATCTTGAAATTACTTTTGACCCCTCTCAGCCCCTAATTTGAAGGGCTGGCCCCAAAAATCTATATCATCGAATGTGCCTTCTCTTATCTACAACTTTTGTTCAATATGTCTTTTGAAAATATTTTCGTATGAACAGATATTGACGAAAAAGTGTCCAAAAATGCATGGGAAAAAATTGACGTTCTTTCGGGTCATAGCGAGCTCTTACGTTTTTAGCGTCATCGAAATTTCATTGCGCCCATGCACATCTATGAATTATCCTCTACAATCCCTGAACATTTGAAGATTTTAATAGTTTGTGAGAACATTCAAGGACAACAGGCTGGCACGCAAAGAAATTCATATATTCGATGTGCTTCTCTTATCTACAATCTTTCTTGTCTATATGTGCTATTATCTCATCAAATTTAATTTTGTTGATATCATCTGATGTGAAACATTGAAACAAGCAACTTTGTTTCATTAATGCTTAACAAATTATTTTTAGTTTTTGAGATATATCGAAAATACTTTTGACCCCTTTCAGCCCTTAATTTGAAGAGCTGGCCCCTGAAACTTGATATAGCTGAATACGCCTTGACATTTTCTACAATTTTTGTTCTCCAATGCTTAACAAAATATTCTTAGTTTTCATAATATTTTCGATGTTGTATTTTAGTGGTCATCCCCTGAAATCCTTAAAGGGATATGTCAGACAAAATTTGAAGATGGCATATTCTTCAGGGTCACATTCCAAGCAATTCTTGTTATATAACATTTCACAAAATATTTTCCCTTTAACAGATATAATGCATCAAAATTTCATATGTTCGGCCCCTTGAAATCCCTTATTACGTAATAAATTTTCATTTCATTGATATCAGCTGATACAAAACGTTGAAACAAGCAACTTTGCTTCAATAAAGCTTAGCAAATTCTTTTTAGTTTTTAAGATATTTAGAAATTACTTTTGACCCCTTTCGGCTCTTAATTTGAAGCAGCCGCCCCTAAAACTTAATATGGTCGAATACGCCTTGTAATTACCGACAACTTTTGTTCTACAATGTATAGCAAACTATTTTTAGTTCTCATAATATATACGATGTTGAAATTTCTAGTGGGTCTAAACCCACTGCAACTGCCTTAAAGGGAGATGTCAGACAAAATTTGAAAATGATCATATGTTTAGGTCACATTCCAAGCAATTCATGTCTATATAAACATTTCACAAAAATGTTTTCGTTTAAGAGACTAGAATAGCATCAAAGTTTCAACTTTTGGCCCCTTGAAATCCTCTTATTACGTATCAATTTTCAATTTAGTTGAGATATCAGTGATAAAAACGTTAAAACAAGCCACAACTTTGCTTCAATATGCACTTAACAATTTTTTAGTTTTTTGAGACTATTAAAAAATACATCTTTTTGGTACCTCCGTCTTAGCCCCTTAATGATTAAATAGGTGTAACTGGCCTCCTTTAAAACTGTGGATATCGATCGTAATAGGACCTTATGTAAATTACTATAATTTTTATTTATACAATGTAGTTATAACACAAAATATTTTAGTTTTCATAAATCTATTACGAACTGTTGAATTTTAGGCGTCTATTCCACTGCTGAAAAATCCCATAAAATGGAGACAAGATGTAAGACAAAACAAAGTTTTCGGAATGATGGCATATTTGTTTATAGAGTAGTCACAATCAGGCAATTTCCACTGTATTAATTATACAGTTCCCAAAATGTTGTTCGTTTTAAGAGATAAGAAAGCATTCAGAGAGATTTCCTACTTTTTGGAGCCCCTTTTTAAGAAATCCCCATTATTATATACGTTAATCAATTTCATTCGATTTGATTATACAGCTGATCTAATGTACTTACGTTAATTTGCAAGGCCAGAAGTACTATTCTTCACCAACATTAATGTGGCCCTCTATACAAATTTTCTTCTTTGCTTTTTTTAAGATTTTGACCAATAGATAGTGTTGCCCAATAACCGTAAGAAAATTAGCGTTTTTGCGATCCCCTCTCATGCCCCTATTAATATGAAGGGCTGGCCCCAATAAAACTTGATTATGGTCTGCCAATACAACTTGATTATTTCTACAACATTTATTCTTATGTTTTTAAAGCAAATAATCATTCTGTTATGTGAAAAGATATTCCGACGAAAATGTGTAGTGCAATCTAAAATTGCAGTGAAATAATGTTGACAGTTTTTTTTTCTTGTGGTCATGGTCGAGGCACTTTGTGACGTAATTATTCGCGGTGATATGAAATCTTGATTGCCCCTGTGCCACAATTATCCCAAAAAAATGCATCCGTCTGTATCTACAATCCCCGTGACCGAACTTTGGTGAAAAGGTGATAGCATCTCTAATTCAGTTCCGAAAGAAGACACTTCGGGGACAAAGAATCCCGACACCAACATTTTTCGGCAAAAAAAACGTCTTTAAATATATGACGTAATATTTGAACGCTTTCTCTGAAAAACAAAAAAAATCCGTATAAAACCAAGTGAATATCTCATCAATCCTTGAAAAATTTGACGAAAATTGGATTACGCATACTTCGAAAGGAAATCGGCGCTGCACAAAAAACCTAAATTGTAAGATAAAACCAAAATAAGGAATAACTAGATTCAAGATGCGCGTTGCGAGCAACCCGCGAGTTTAGGTCTTCCGTGTTCGATTTATTTGGATGGAGACGTCTGATCTTTGATGTGATAAATTCATTATTTGGTGGAAAATTACGAAATAGAGTGAATGAATAAGTCAATTAACGGCGTTCTGTGTGATTTTTGAGCCAATAATTGAATACAAGAGGCATCTAAAGAATCGAAATCTCAAGAACTTTTCCGGTTCTCTTGGAACACTAATTCCGATGATATATAGTTCATATAATGAACTGAAAACAATGCAGCAGAATAATAGCATGGCCAGCAAAATCATTTTTTTGGAAATTTCAGGCCGGAAGCCCAAACACCCAATTTCAAGGCACTACTCGGTTTGGAGAATGATTCAGACTTCCGGTTGGCACAGATAACTCTACTTAATAATAGTCTTTTAGTCCGTTGGAACCTAACATGTTAAATTAAAATAATTACTTGAAATTTTTATTATTTTTAGCCCAAGTACAATTCCGGTGACGATCTGTGACCCACAGTGACGGAGTAAATTTTGTACATAAATGCGTTTTTTGAATGTCTTAATTGTCGCTTATTAATCATCCATTTGGAAAGCTTTAAAATCTCAATCTTTGATAATTTTTCGATGACTAATATGACCAGACAACAATCCTAGCCTTTTGAAAAACGGAAATCGGTCATATCTCACGTATCCGAGAATGTCGATTTTTTGAAAAAAGTATCTGACAGTTACTCTAGATATGTCCATTCAGTCCGTTTCGGTGCATATATTTTTATATAAAAGAATCACAACAATCATTGCTTTATGAAGCGATGGATTACCTATTGCGGATGAAAAATACACTTTTTCGAGGTATTTTCTCGGAAAACAATCGGAAGTTGCATGTTTAACTTACCTCGGTTAAGTTTGTATATTTTCCTGACAAACCCTGACAAAATAGACCGTCATAGGTTAAATTGTACTGTAAGACTACCGATTCCGAACATAATATTTTAAATTTCACGTTTTTTTTTAAATTCACTTCTCGGTTGCTACCTCCGGAAGTTTGACGGAAAGACCTCGGCCCAATGGGCATTTGTGTCCACAGGCTAGTTGTCGAGATGTATTCATTTCCCTGAAAGTTTGAGGACTTCAATCTTCAAACCGGTTTAGGCAAGAAAAACTGTGCGCGACAAAATGACCTTTTTCAAAAACGGAAAAATCGGGCCATAACTCGCGGACGGAAGTGGGATTTTCCCTAAAAAAGTGTGAAAAAAAAATCCCCATTCCCTCCGGATCCATTGTTTTGACAGATCCCATTCTCTCTTTTTTGTTT
>CAJDSM010000438.1:6581-17878 GCA_903981925.1 Ostrea lurida
AAAAAAATCAATTAAATACGGCAAGAAAAATCTATGAAAATTCATTTCAATGTATAATATTATGGATCGACCAATAATTTCTAAATAATGCTTAGTGTTAACCCCGTGCAAGGGATTATCTCCATTCATTAAACCACTTTCTCCAGCCTTTGGCCACAACAAGTCATTGGTATACACACATATATACATATTATTATACTGTTACATTGTAAATATATCAACAAAAAACAACATAGTGGAGAGAGACTGTTAGTCTCCATTAAAAAGATAGAGAGATATGATTATTGCAAGTACATGTGTACCCAGAATTACAATATTTGAGAAATTGTTGCACATTGAGACATTTTCCTAAATTAGACAGTTCTCCGGTAAATGTAACGTTTAAAAAAATTGGGGTTTTCTTCATATATATATTTTCAAGTCATAGTAATGATGACACTTTAAAATAGATGACTCATTCCTTCCTTATATATCATGTCATAATATTTCCCCGGAAAAGGGGGAGGGGGTGTCTCAACCTATACTTTCGGTCAGACTGTTACCGCTGAGATTTTCAAAAAAATTTCCCCATATTTTTTAAACCATGCCCATTTGTATAGTTGCTGTCCATGCAAGTACATGTAATGCATATTGTTCAGTAGTTATTGCAAAGCCGGCCGGGTATGTTAGTTATACCTTGGGGGGAAATGCCATATTTCATGATTACAAACTTTTATTAGAGGATAATCCACTAAGATAAGATGTAAGCCATGTCAAAATTATCTACCCATAACAGATTGATGAAAAATTTGCGATTGACTTGTCAAAACCATCGGCACTTCTATGTATACCAAGAAATAGGACCCCAGCCCCGGGTGTAGATTACACATATTGCATAACCTTTGTTCTCTCTGACAATACTATGTCTTCCAATTTCAACAGTACGCTTCTTAGCGCGAAACAAACCAGTTTTACCTACATATGAAGTGGACTCTTCGATGACCTTGAACTTTGCGCGAACTGAAATGGTGACATCAGGCAATATTTATAGATAGTTCGTATTTGCAACATACTCCCGCTTGATTGATCCTTTTTACTTGTTGTTTTGTTTTCAATACTAATAAAAATGCTATAGATTTCTTTCTTATGGACGGCATCAAAAACTTTGAACAACAAGCATTGTTAACTGCCTTTTATTGTTCGCACAGTTTCGGAGCATGCAAATATTAAACCTAAGTTATGCCTGACGCCGTGACATCAGGCAATCAATGTTATAACCTTTTCCAAATTGATTGCCAAGCTGGGTACATTGTAGCTCAGTCAGTGAACGTGCCGACCGCTAATCAACGGACCTGGGTTCGAGTCCACCAAGGTTTTTATTCCCAAGATTACTTTCTACTAAAAAAAAAAAATAAAGTAAAAAATGTCCGATTTCAAATTATCATTACATTCACCCTCCATGTAAATTTTATCTGGCAAGTTATTCCCCCTTGAAGACTAAGAAAAAATCATAATAACCGTATTTACACGTACAACTTTGTGAATCCGGACTTGTGTGTAATATGTAAGTCTGTTTTTATTCTATGAAGAATAAAAACATACCTGTATTGCTTGTCATCTTTACAGAATGTGAAGGTAGAAAATTTCATATAATGATTATCAACTAAAGTCCTAAACGCTTAATATGGTAGCATCTGTGCGACATTTTCAATCGCATACTTCAACATTTTGTGTACTTACGCAATAAAAATTACTGGGCTTTACAGTACAAATTTCAGGACCATTAAGGTGTACCAACTAATCAAAATATACCCCACCCCCAGCAAAAAAACCCCAGAATAAATTATGAGTAAATAAATCAATGCTGAAGTTTTGATTATAAAAAAAAAATTAAAAATTCAACATGTTCTTTTACTAAATCAGATGTTGATGTGCAGAATGAAAACATGTATAAATCAAAATAGTATTACCTTAATTCGGAATTTTTAAAAATAAAGCACTTTTGATGTACAAGCACAGATATAACTTCAAAGAGCAAATAAATTTGGTTTATAGCAAATGGTGGAATGTTAGTGTCAGTCCCGCAACATTCCAGAGCCGATTTACTGCGGGACCAATGTCAAAGAACAATCCAATCGATGGACATTAATGACGAAACGATCACAAAAAATCAAGCATGGTCCCACAAATGCTTCAAACTCGGACGTGTCTGTCCTTCATATAACGAAAATCAACACTAATTATTGCAAATCATTATCAGGCATGACATTCGGTTAGAACTTTTTGTAGATTTGGTCGTGACACTGAGGTTAAACTTCTAATAGCGATCTTCGTCGTCTGTGTCGTATTTTTATCAACCCATCTGAAAGAAAAAGAAATGAAATTTCACAATTCAAAATGCTGATATTATTGTGTGTTTAGAAATATAGTTTGTTGACAGCCTTTTTAGGGGGACTCAAAATACATTAAACGTACATGTTCCTTGCCATTACGAAGGTAACATCGACCTAGATTGCTCCAATTACAGTTAACCATCCCTTATTCGCGTCTACTATGTTTTGCGATTCGCCCGTGATAAACTGGTTCGTGATGAATATCTAACGGGGATTTTTTTTAAGGTCTGTCAGGGTTGAAATAAGGCCCCATTCCCAATGCTAAAAAGCAGGTATTTCCCCCAAATTTTGCTAAATGTAATTCCCAAAACATGACAATAAATCAAAATGGTGTGCATTATTAGTCATAAATCTCCTTCACAGGTCCCTAAAGTTCAATTTTTGCAACAAATCGAGAAGAAAATGATATTATTTTTGCCTCAGCTAATAAGTAGATAAGCTTTAACCAAAATGAAAAGTCCGCAATTTAACCATGATAATGGGATGGTGTATGGCTGAGCTTTATGAGAGCAACTGCGCAGGACGTTATCACTATTTACATGGTTTCAATTACTGGACCCTCGATGTGGTGCAAACATATTGACACACATTTACCAATTGACCCTGTCCTATAGCTTGAAAAAAATTGTGTGTCAATTCAGATTTTGAATATGTTAGGTTTGGTAGAGACTATATTTTGTGCGGATAATTATTAAATCAAAAGCATGATTTTAACAGTTTTTCTATTTTCTTTAGTATAACCTCTTTTGTATTTATACATTATCCCCTACTTCGTATATTACAGTTTAAAATTAACCCTTTATTAAATAGTATGAGATTGGAACTAGTTCAAATATTGTTATTTATTAATTTTATTGAGGATTTTTCCAAACAGATAACATTATTCTTTAAAAGATCCAATTCATTTACTTCGAAATATCTGTGCAAAAAAAAATCCGTATTTTTGACCAATATTAAAAAAAATTTGAACCGAAATCCTCTTACTTTTTTAAATCTCTCTATATTAAATTTGAGACCTATAGACTCGTTGAATTATTACGTGAATTTCAAGAAATTGATCCATTCACTCCTAAAATGATTTTTCTAACTCTGAATTCGATATCATGAAGTTTTCCGTATTATCAAGGCAATAAGGTCATTAGTTTACATTATCCTATACAGTATTAAATTTTTTTTTATATCTGTATTGTAAAGAGACATTATTATGTTCTATTCATGTAAGATGATTGATTTTATTCCTTAGTTTTGTATACCCAACAGACGAATGGTAGTAAAATGATAAAGTCTTGAGTGAATTTTAAGTGCAAAAAGGTCATGTTAAAACACTGTAGCCTCGAAAATGAAGCAAGAAGAACCCAAAATTTCCCGATCCTTCACTGTAGAAATAAAAAATACACTTCCCAAAATAAATTGACTCAGATTAACCTCACCTCTAGAACTCTCTTTAATGGAGAACATAAATGCAATGTGTTTGGTTCTCTCTCTATTACATTATCTAGAATAACATTTTCCCCAATTTCAAGCAAATGTCTCTATTTTTTCCCAATTGGAAAGGTTCTGCATGGCCCCTGATACACGTATTAAGACCCCAAAAAAATTCTGAGTAATTTTGACAATCGAGCCTATTTCATTACATATGACATTCTAGGCTGGTTCGCGACCAGAAATATTCGCGACGATGAAGTTCTCGCGAATTTTTCTACAATGCAAATAAAAGTTGATTTACAGAAATCGTCTTTCATAATTCACTGTGTCATTTTCTCGTTAGTTTCACATGTAGAATAATATGACTACGTCATGTGATACTGCATCACAGATATAGCTATGATTCATTATAAATTATATTTATTTAGACAATTAGTAAATCAGGCATGCTAAACACAACATGAAGACAAAAATGTTGTGTTTTACTGGAGAGTTGCGACCACATTTTGTTTTCATTTCATCAGAGACATATATATGTCTCTGATTTCATATTCATTTCCTTTCCCCTAATCTTACATAATTTTCTCATTTCATATATTTCTTTCCCTTTATCACAATATCAAATATTCCTCCATATCACTCTCTTCCCTTTCTGATTCTATGTACTAAAATACTGTGATTAACGTACCCGTTCCATCAAATTTGCAAACACCGGTCGTCGGTCAACATACAACGGAAACGACCCAGGAGCAGAGCGTTGTGGGATTACGACACCAGCGCCCTCTCTGGATGACTTGTATCTATCAGGCTGGAAAGGGAGATAGGCCACGAAACGAAGTCCCGCTTCCGGTACATCAATTCCAACGTTTGGGTAAGGAATATAAAGAGGGAGATAAGGGTATACCATTTCACGATTATCTCTATTAAAAGGAATAAGCATGTTGAATGGCTGACCAGGAAGTCGAAAAGGAACATAAGCTGGGTTACTGCGGAAGTTTTTGATGTAAATGGGCATTGTACCTCTGGGAAGGTCCATCAAGCGCTGGGGGATAGGATGCATGCCACCACCGGTGGAATTGGAAAACATCTGCAGGTTAGCATTAGTTCGGTCCAAAACACCCTTGAGATAAGAAAACCAACTATCCTCCCCAAATTCCGGAAGTTGTAACGGAGCAAATCCTGGAAAGGCCGGTGTTAAGGTAACAGAACCTGTAGAATTCTGCCCTGTCTGGGGAATATTTGAATTGGGTCTAGTTCCTGGTCTGAAGTTGATATTGACTCTGTTACCCACAGAACCACCCTCGTTATTCAGCAATTGCACTGGTCTAAGTCCCGAACCTATTGGTGTAAGCGATTCCGAATTTGCATTGAATTGGAAGTTATTTAAAACTTGATTGTTTTGCCGCACATTGCCACTATCCAGCTGAGAACGGCCACTGACAGAGGTCAACACTGAGCTTGTTTGTCCTGGGCTGAACGTGTTCACGCTGCCAAATGTCTGACTGTTCGTGTTCACGCTGCCAAATGCCTGACTGTTCGCGTTCATCCTGTTGCTGTCGCCAAGTAAGTTGCTTCTCCTTAGATTTTCTGTGAACATTTCTGTCATCATAGCCTGCGCCACGGAGCTGATATCAAGGTTTCCTACGTCAACTGAAATGCTTGGCTCTGTTACAAGACCTTGGGTTTGTGAGTTTACGTTGCCGAAATTTGACCCTGATACTGAACCCGACAAAAGTGGTGACGTAGTTGGCATTGCGGATGCAAATGAGTTTACAGAATTCGAAAAAGCAATTTGTCGTCGTGGAGTCGGTGGCTGAGGAATGAAATTCTGCTGTCTATTCGGTGGAAGTGGTCCGACGAAAGGTGTCCCCGAAAACTGAATACGACTAGACCCGAGGGGAAACTGCGGGGGTCCTCCAAACCTGATCTGGCTTGGTCCAATATTCTGTGTAAATCCACATTGAATGCACAGAGCAACGGTTGCAAGCCAAACTAAGCCCATTTTCTACAAAAAAAGAAAGTTTTCCCTCACTGCCTTGATGAAGCTATTAACTATGAAAATACATGTACTAATACCATAAAATACCCACACATTATCACACTTGTCTTTGAACGTCACTAATTTGAAGCAAATCTTTTGCATGTCTTACCTGGCAGAGGACCATTACCGAGTATAAAGAAGACCAGTCCTCTTTGACATGCAGTTTATATGGAGGTAACCAAAGGGTTTATTGATGAAACACATGCACACGTGCTATCTGCAATTTCTGTCACTGTTACAGCCCTTCTCGTTTGACAAGCCGCATATAGTCCCAACGTCTCCGACGCTGGCGCTTTGTTTATGATTTTTGCCTTAAGTATTGATGCGTAAATATGATTAATATGCCATAGACACATGATCTTGGTGATAAACCATCTTGTGTGCAATAATTATTGAATGTATGGAGGCCATAAAGAAGGGCTAAAGACAAAGCGTCGTTGTCATATCAAAGGTGACGAAGTCCTCCAGTAGTTGTAGGAAAAAAATAGTGCTACTTTAACACAAGGGATTTGAAGGACATTAGGGAAGCAAAAAAAAACCTAATCACCACTGACTAACAGGAAGTTATCCAAAATACCTAAAACATAAACTTAATTTAATGGTATATTGATTATCGCTTATGACAACTCTACCGGAAGTACATTGTACGTATATGCAATAAAGCAGTATAACTCAGGAAGTGGTCAAACAGATCGGAAGCATGATACAAAATATACTGTATTTTCATATCACTGGCTATAACTTCTTTGAAATACTCTGGACCATCTGAACTAGGCCTATTATCTAACTTGAGTTTTTCTTATCACCATTCTGTTGGNTTCTTTGAAATACTCTGGACCATCTGAACTATTATCTAACATGAGTTTTTCTTATCACCATTCTGTTGACCATAAGTCATGTCTCGGCTTGTCTGTTTGCTTGCCCCACTTTCATGTGCCGACCGCTAATCAAACGGAACTGGGTTTCGAGTCCAACCAAGGTTTATTTTCTCCCAGATACTTTCTCTACTAAAAAAAAAATAAAATACAAGTAAAAAAATGTCCGATTTCAAATTATCATTACATCACCCTCCATGAATTTTATCTGGCAAGTTATTCCCCTTAAGACAAGAAAAAATCATAAAACCGTATTTACACGTTACAACTTTGTGAATCCCGACTTGTGTGAATATGTAAGTCTGTTTTTATCTATGAAGAATAAAAACATACCTGTATGCTGTCATCTTTACAGAAATGTGAAGGTAGAAAATTTCATATAATGATTATCAACTAAAGTCCTAAACGCTTAATATGGTAGCATCTATGCGACATTTTCAATCGATACTTCAACATTTTGTGTACTACGCAATAAAATTACTGGCTTTACAGTACAAATTCAGGACCATTAAGGTGTACCAACCTTATCAAAACATGCCCCACCCCAGCAAAAAACCCCAGATAAATTATGAGTAAATAATCATGCTGAAATTGACTTTAATAAAATAATAAATATTATTAAAATTCAACATTTGTCTTTTACTAATATCAGATGTTGAATGTGCAGAATTGAAAACATGTATAAATCAAAATAGTTATTACCTTTATTCGGAATTTTTAAAATAAAGCAACTTTTGATGTACACAGCACAGATATAACTTCAAAGAGCAGATAAATTGGTTATATGCAAATGGTGGAATGTAGGTTTAGTTGTCAGTCCGCAACATTCCAGGAGCCGATTTACTGCGGACCAATGTCAAGAGAACAATCCAATCGATGGACATAATGACGAAACGATCAACAAAAAATCAAGCAATGGTCCCACAATATGCTTCAACTCGGACGTGTCTGCCTTCATAGTAAGAAATCTATACACTATATATGCAAATCATTACAGCTTTATTGACATTTCGGTAGAACTTTTGTGATTTGGGTGTGACACTGACGGTTAAACTCTTAATAGCGATCTTCGTCGTCTGTGTCGTATTTTTATCAACCCATCTGAAAGAAAAAGAAATGAAATTTCACATTCAAAATGCTGATATTATTGTGTGTTTAGAAATATAGTTTGTTCGACAGCCTTTTTAGGGGACTCAAAATACATTAAACGTACATGTTCCTTTGCCATTACGAAGGTAACATCGACTAGATTGCTCCAATTACAGTTAACCATCCCTTATTCGCGTCTATATGTTTTGCGATTCGCCCGTGATAAATCGGTCGTGATGAATATCTAACGGGATTTTTTTTAAGGTCTGTCAGGGTTGAAATAAGGCCCATTCCCATTGCTAAAAAGCAGTGTATGTTTCCCCAAATTTTGTCCTAAATATAATCCAAAACATGACAATAAATCAAAATGGTGTGCATTATTAGTCAAAACTCCTTCACAGTCCCTAAAGTTCAATTTTTGAACAAATCGAGAAGCAAATGATATTATTTTTGCCTCAGCTATAAGTAAGATAAGCTTAACCAAAATGAAAGTCCAATTATACATTAATGAATAATAAATGGCATGGTTGGTTCCTCTCTATACATTATCTATTATAACATTTTCCCCAATTTCAAGCAAATGTCTCTATTTTTCCCAATTGGAAAGGTTCTGCATGGCCCCTGATACAGTATTAAGACCCAAAAAAAAACTGAGTAATTTTACAATCGAGCCTATTTCATTACATATGACATTTCTAGGGCGTTCCGACCAGAAATATTCGCGACGATGAAGTTCTCGCGAATTTTCACAATGCAAATAAAAGTTGATTTACGAAGAAATCGTCTTTCATAATTCACTGTGTCATTTCTCGTTGTTCACATGTAGAATAATTGACTACGTCATGTGATACTGCATCACAGATATAGCTATGTTCATTATAAATTATATTTATTTAGACAATAGTCAAATCAGCATGCTAAACACAACATGAAGAACAAAATAGTGTGTTTACTGGAGAGTTGCGACCACATTTGTTTTTCATTTCATCAGAACATATATATTCTCTGATTTCATATTCTTTTCCTTTCCCTATATCTTACATAATTTCTCATTTCTATATATTTTTCCCTTTATCACAATATCAAATATTCCTCATATCACTCTCTTCCCTTTCTGATTCTATGTACTAAAATACTGTGATTAACGTACCCGTTCCATCAAATTTGCAAACACCGGTCGTCGGTCAACATACAACGGAAACGACCCAGGAGCAGAGCGTTGTGGATTACGACACCAGCGCCCTCTCTGGATGACTTGTATCTATCAGGCTGGAAAGGGAGATAGGCCACGAAACGAAGTCCCGCTTCCGGTACATCAATTCCAACGTTTGGGTAAGGAATATAAAGAGGGAGATAAGGGTATCCATTTCACGATTATCTATTAAAAGGAATAAGCATGTTGAAATGGCTGACCAGGAAGTCGAAAAGGAACATAAGCTGGGTTACTGCGGAAGTTTTTGATGTAAAGGCATTGTACCTCTGGGAAGGTCCATCAAGCGCTGGGGATAGGATGCATGCCACCACCGGTGGAATTGGAAAACATCTGCAGGTTAGCATTAGTTCTGATCCAAAAACACCCTTGAGATAAGAAACCAACTATCCTCCCCAAATTCCGGAATTGTAACGGAGCAAATCCTGGAAAGGCCGGTGTTAAGGGTAACAGAACCTGTAGAATTCTGCCCTGTCTGGGGGAAATTTGAATTGGGTTAGTTCTGGTCTGAAGTTGATATTGACTCTGTTACCACAGACACACCCTCGTTATTCAGCAATTGCACTGGTCTAAGTCCCGAACCTATTGTGGTGTAAGCGATTCCGAATTTGCACTTGAATTGGAAGTTATTTAAAACTTGATTGTTTGCCGCACATTGCCACTATTCCAGCTGAGAACGGCCACTGACAGAGGTCAACACTGAGCTTGTTTGTCCTGGGCTGAACGTGTCACGCTGCCAAATGTCTGACTGTTCGTGTTCACGCTGCCAAATGCCGACTGTTCGCGTTCATCCTGTTGCGTCGCCAAGTAAGTTGCTTCTCCTTAGATTTTCTGTGAACATTTCTGTCATCATAGCCTGCGCCACGGAGCTGATATCAAAGGTTTCCTACGTCAACTGAAATGCTTGGCTCTGTTACAAACCTTGGGTTGTGAGTTTACGTTGCCGAAATTTGACCCTGATACTGAACCGACAAAAGTGGTGACGTAGTTGCTCTTGCGGATGCAAATGAGTTTACAGAATTCGAAAAAAGCAATTTGTCGCGTGGAGTCGGGTGCTGAGAATGAAATCTGCTGTCTATTCGGTGGAAGTGGCCGACGAAAGGTGTCCCCGAAAACTGAATACGACTAGACCCGAGGGGAAACTGCGGGGTCCTCCAAACCTGATCTGGCTTGGTCCAATATTCTGTGTAATCCACATTGAATGCACAGAGCAACGGTTGCAAGCCAAACTACCCATTTTCTACAAAAAAAAGAAAGTTTTCCCTCACTGCCTTGATGAAGCTATTAACTATGAAAATACATGTACTAATACCATAAAATACCCACCATTATCACACTTGTCTTTGAACGTCACTAATTTGAAGCAAATCTTTTGCATGTCTTACCTGCAGAGAGACCATTACCGAGTATAAAGAAAGACCAGTCCTCTTTGACATGCAGTTTATATGGAGGTAACCAAAGGGTTATTGATGAAACACATGCACACGCTATCTGCAATTTCTGTCACTGTACGCCCTTCTCGTTTGACAAGCCGCATATTAGTCCCAACGTCTCCGACGCTGGCGCTTTGTTTATGATTTTTGCCTTAAGTATTGATGCGTAAATATGATTAATATCCATAGACACATGATCTTGGTGATAAACCATCTTGTGTGCAATAATTATTGAATGTATGGAGGCCATAAAGAAGGGCTAAAGACAAAGCGTCGTTGTCATATCAAAGGTGACGAATCCTCCAGTAGTTGGGAAAAAAATAGTGCTACTTTAACACAAGGGATTTGAAGGACATTAGGGAAAAAAAAAACCTAATCACCACGACTAACAGGAAGTTATCCAAAACCTAAAACATAAACTTAATTTAATGGTATATTGATTATCGCTTATGACAACTCTACCGGAAGTACATTGTACGTATATGCATTAAAGCAGTATAACTCAGGAAGTGGTCAAACAGATCGAAAGCATGATACAAAATATACTGTATTTTCATATCACTGGCTATAACTTCTTTGAAATACTCTGGACCATCTGAACTAGGCCTATTATCTAACTGAGTTTTTCTTATCACCATTCTGTTGGCCATAAGTCATGTCTCGGCTTGTCTGTTTGCTTGCCCACTTTCATGATTTTACGACCATCAACGGTCTAAAAAAAAAATAACAACGACGTGGACCTCTTTTTGATCATAAACATATATCATTATTGAGCAATACAGATCATGCTTCTCTCAAAATAAGTATCAAATTTTGATATGTGAACAATACAAGGTCTGATGTAAGCGTTCA